>JAXLNO010002988.1:98368-167116 GCA_038087875.1 Malacoraja senta
AGGTACAGCAGGCATTGAATAAAGCTAATAGCATGATGGCCTTCATTGCGAGGAAGATTTGAGTTCGGAGCAAGGAGGTCCTACTGCAGTTTTACAGGGCACTGGTGAAACTGCACCTGGAGTATTGTGTGCAATTTTGGTCTCCTAATTTGAGGAAGGACATTATTGCTATTGAGGGAGTGCAGCGTAGGTTCACCAGGTTAATTCCTGGGATGGTGGGAGTGATATATGGGCCGACTGGGCTTGTGTTCACTGGAATTTAGAAGGATGAGAGGGGATCTTATAGAAACATATAAAATTCTTAAAGGATTGGACAGGCTAGATGCAGGAAAAATGTTCCTGATGTTGGGGGAGTCCAGAACCAGGGGGTCACTGTTTAAGAATAAGGGGTAAGCCATTTAGGACTGAGATGAGGAAAAAGTTTTTCTCCCAGAGAGTTGTGAATCGGTGGAATTCTCTGCCACAGAAGGTAGTGGAGGCCAATTCACTGGATGTTTTCAAGAGGGAGTTAGATTTAGCTCTTACGGCTAATGGAATCGAGGGATATGGGGAAAAAGCAGGTACGGGGTACTGATTTTAGATGATCAGCCATGATCATATTGAATGGTGATGCTGACTCGAAGGGCCGAATGGCCTACTCCGTAACTCCTGCACCTATTCTTCTATGTTTCTAAGTTTCTGGTATCTCCACTACACTTTGTTTTGTTCTTAACTGTCACTTTTTGCTGAGAAAGGAATATTGGGCTACGGTATTATGCTGTTTATATGTTTTCTCTGATTTCTGACATTTTTGAACTGAAGAAAGAAGATAGCTGGAGTAACATGCACCAGCAAGAAAATATTGGGCCATCGCCTGCAATTGTTACTTCACATTTATAGTTTTTTCTGATTTCTGTTTTTTTTGCTTTGTAAACTATTAACAAAAAAACATTGAACTGCTGCCTTGTTTGCTACCATTGTATAACTAAAGCACCACTATGAGCTGGTCACTTTCTATGAAAACTCCTTCTCGATTAGCGTGCTACAGAGCTAATTTAACACATACTCTTTTTATGCATATCATTGTTAAATGATGGGTTATTTTTCTTTCAATATACTCCTTATGATTGTTGGATTTGAAAGGATATCATGAAAAAATTGCAATTATAAGCATTAAGCATGGTATTAAACATAAATGTTTGATATACAGAGGGAATGCAAGGTGCAAGTCCATTGCTCCCTGAAAGTGGGGACACAAATAGATGGAGTGATAAAGAAGGTGAATGGCATACTTGCCTTAAATGTGGACTATAAGATCCTGTCCAACGCCATTGCCAACCTGGCCAAGTCTGCTTTGGGACCGGTGATCCACCTGGACCAAGTGCCAACTGCAGGAAGACAGAGGCTATGCTTTTCAGCAAGTCTCCTGACCGATCTTCCGTCCCCTTCACCATCAGGCCTGACTACGTGAAGGTGCTGGGGAACTGGTAAAGAGAGGGAAAGGCATGCAACAAGAATTGGCTGGAGCGGATAGCCAAGGTCAAGCAAAAAAATCGGGATTGTGGAAACGGTGCTCTCTCTTGCTAACTGGGAACATTTGGTCAACTGGTGTGAGGGGCTCTCCGGGTTCCTGTACGGTGCACGTGTGGCAGAGTTCAGTGAGGACACCCCTCAAGCAAGGGAAGTTTTGGAGAGGAAGGGGAAAAGGTTTACCAGGATACTGCGTGGATTGGAGGGTATTAGCTATAAGGAGAAGTTGGACAATCTTGAATTGTTTTATGTGGAGCATTCGAGGCTGATGGGGAACCTGATAGAAATGTATACACTTATTAGAGGCATAGATATGGTAGACAGCTAGAACCATTTTCCCCAAGGTGAAAATGTCAAAGACTAGAGGGCATAGCTTTCAGGTCAGAGGGAGAAAGTTTTCGGAGATGTGCAAAGCAAAAATGTTTACGCTGAGAATGGTAAGTAACTAGAACAAGCTCCCAGGATTGGTGGTGGGAGCAGAAATGTTAGTGGTGTTTAAGAGGCTGTTAGATGGACACATGAAAATGCAGGGAATGTAGACCACATCCAGGCAGAGGAGGTTAGTTGAACATAGCATAATGTTCAGCACAGATGCTGTGGACCTTTTCCTGTTCTATGTTCTGTAAAAAGTTAAATTTTCAGAATGATGCATTTTTTCTGGGGAAAAAAATGAGTGATTTATTGTGATTGTTCAGGCATTGTTGCCCAATTTACCAGATTTATTGATGTTCTGGGGTATGCTGGTGTGATTCCTGTGCAGCAGGCCAAAATTAAAAACCATAATTATCACCTGTTTTATTGATAATCATTGGTCATATATTATTGGGCATGCTGAATGTTGAATTGAGTAAAAGATCTCAGAATATACATAACAAGTGATTTTAGATGCAACTCACCAATATTTATTTCAGTGCTTTGTATCATTTTGATAATTTCTGTCTGAACTGTGCATCAACAAATCTAGCCTTAAATTTATCAACTATGTTTTGCATCGTGGGTAACTATTCAGTAGCAAAATTAATCTACTTCCAGCAGCAAAATTAGTTTTATCAATGAACTCGTTCCATAAAGATGATTCCCATGCTGACAATTTTGTTTTGCAAATTTGTAATCCTTTAGGTTTATCGATGACCTTCTCTGATAGATTTAAACAAAAAGTTTCAAAATCTCTGTGGGAGTGGTGAACAATAACCCTGTTGTAGACTTTGTGTTTTTATTTCTTCATTTTAAAGATCTGTTTGTCACTGGCAAGGCCAGCATTTACTGTCCTTAAGAACATGGTGGAGAGCCCCTTCTTAAAACGTGGTCTTTATGTTGAAGTCACTGCAATTGAGGAGGGTGTTCAGGATTTCGACCCAGCAGTGATGAAGGGATGGGTGATATATTGACAAGTTGGGGGATGGTGTGTGACTTAAAAATATAGACATAGAAAATAGGTGCGGGCGTACGGCATTCGGCCCTTCGAGCCAATATGATCATGACTGATCATTTAAAATCAATTCCTGCTTTTCCCCCCATATCCCTTGATTCCATTAGCCCTAAGAGCTATATCTAACTCTCTCTTCAAAACATCCAGTGAATTGGCCTCCACTGCCTTCTGTGGCAGAGAATTCCACAGATTCACAACTCTCTGGGTGAAAAGGTTTTTTCTCATCTCAGTTCTAAATGGCCTACCCCTTATTTTTAAACTGTGACCCCTGGTTCTGGACCCCCCCCACCAGCATCGGGAACATTTTTCCTGCATCTAGCTTGTCCAATCCCTTAAGAATGTTATTAGTTTCTATAAGATTCCCTCTCATCCTTCTAAATTCAAGTATATACAAGCCCAGTCGACCCATTCTTTCATCATATGTCAGTCCCGCCATCCCTCAATAGCAAGGAGGGGTACACAGAGTTGGTGGTGTTACAATGCACCTGCAATCTTCCTCCTTTTTGGTAGTAACAATCACAGGATTGGAAGTACAGTTAGAGTAGCGTAGGCAAGTAGCACAATGTATTTTAGTGGATGGTATGCAGGTACACATTGTAGCTACAATGCACTGAAGGAGAAGGAGATTCATAATTACGGTGGTGGATGGTGCATAAACCAAGCAAGCTGCTCACCCTGAACAGTTTTGAGCTTCTTCAATCAAGTCAAGTTTATTGTCAAATGCAGAAGTACAGTGAGGTAACAGGTACAGATTCAATGTTGAAGTTGCATTTGTCCAGGTGAGTGAAAAGTATTCAGTCGCATTAATGACATGTGAATTGTCAGGACCGGCACACAGCTTACAACTTGATTGTGTAGCTCTATTTTAGTGACTTGTTTCAGGTGAGATTATGGTCAATGGTGAACCTCCGGAGTGGTGGCGTATTCATTGAAGGAAATATCATTTAGTGTCAAGAATGGGTGGTTAGTCTCTCAATTGTTGGAGAGACTGTTATTTCCTAATTATTAGTCCATTCCTAAATGTTATCTAAATTTTGATGCCCGTCCTAACTTGACAATCATGTTGAATCTTTGACGGAAAATCTTATTAGTAAATATGTATAGGTAAGTCATGATCTGTGGTGGAAAAGTTCACAAAGTGCTGGAGTAACTCAGCGGGTCAGGTAGCATCTCTGGAGAACATGGATAGATGACATTCCAGGTCAAGACCTCAGAAGGGTCGTGACCCAAAACTTCACTTATCCATGTTCTCCAGAGAGGCTGCCTGATCTGCTGAGTTACTCCAGAACCTTGCGTCCTTTTGTGTAAATCAGCACCTGCTGTGCCTTGTTTCTACAACTACAACAGGTCGACGTGATAATTTTGTGTTCCCCAAGGAAATAGTTTGAAGGAATAAAATGATTGGATGAGACCTTCCAGGACTCTGACCTTAACTTAGCCACCATTCACCACAAACCTACACTTCCCCAGGATAGAAGCAGAGGCCCAATCTCAGGAGTCAAGTTGAGAGACCTCAGCAGAGGGTCAGGATCAGATGGTACATGCCTAGGTGATGCCCTCTGAATGCTTGATAGACTTTGACTTAAGGCAATGCTGGGCCTGTAGCTTTGCATTGATTTTAATTAATCTCATTAGGTTTTAAATACCTATGATATCCAGAGACATTTTAAATTGTGAAAGTTGATGTGAGCAATTTTTAAACACTAAATAGTTAAAAGTTGTAGCATTCGGTAAGTCCCAGATGTGCAGCAGACCACCCAACGGCACAGCGGTAGAGCTGCTGCCTTACAAGGCCGGGTTCGATCCTGACTACGGGTGCTATCTGTATAGAGTTTGCACCTTCTCCCTGTGACCACGTATGTTTTCTCTGTGTTCTCCGGTTTCCTCCCACATTCCAAAGACATGCAGGTTTGTAGGTTAATCAGCATCTGTAAATTGTCCCTAGTCTGTAGGATAGAACTAGCGTACAAGTGATAGCTGGTTCGGCGTGGACTTGGTGGGCCAAAGGGCCTGTTTCCATGCTGTATCTCTAACACTAAAACTTAGCGAGGAAAGTTTACTGTTGGCTTAATGTTTTCTCAATGAAGTACCTGAGTTTGACTGAAGGTGGGGCAGTTAACATTGTGCACAGATGAGTATGAGTGAAAAAGAGGAATTTTAAGGGTGTTTAATTTGAACTTTTCATTGCTTAGGTAAATTAAATGTTTTAACAAAATGGTGTTCACTGTGCTTTTGCAACACTTTCAACAAATACAAAACAGATCAAACATAAAAATGATGTGAAAATTCGGACACATTTCAATTACTACAAGCAAAGCTTGGAATTATGTGCATCCTATCAATAAAGTATCTGACCATTTCTTACCAGTATTATAATTTTTGTTCCTTTTAACACAATAATAAGCGTGTTTCATTGTTCAAAATGTAATGGTACTGTGGGGGGGGGGATTAAAAAATGTGGTTGACTTGCCTATGTCTGCTAATCCCTTTGACGCGTCGTCAATGAGAACATTTCCCAGAGCATCACAAGAGATTTCAAGGACTTTGTGTCTTTAGTCGATGTAAGTCAACAATGGGGAGGATAGGGAGATTGCACTGAGGAGATGAATTACTGAAGACATCTTACATTCCTAACAATTACTGGACCTAAGTAGGTCCTTTAGGTCAGAAGACATTGGATGCTGCCAGGACTTCCTATTCTAAATTCCATTCTCTTCCTCCTATATATTTTTACATTCGATTCCACTTGCAACACTCTTAAAATGGAGTGATGGTTTGTCAGAAAACAATGGAAAACGTAAATTTAAGATATTGACAAAAGGTGTCAGATAAATATTTAATTTGTTTTTCAATTTCACATAGAAAATCAGTTTCAAGACATAAGGTTGAACATTTACTTACTACTGTACATTATTCCATCTAAGATGTTTAACAAATATCCATGAATATTGTAAAAATATTCACACTGCAGTAATTGAAACAAATGTATTGCATCGCCAAATTATAGGAAGTTGGCCAAATTCTTTCAAACATCAATGTACAACATAAGAATTTTATCATCACATTCTTAATAAACCCATGAGGGCATAATTAATTCCATCATGAAATGGATTGGAGATTAAACTATTGCTTCAGATAGGATAGAGAGCTGGGCTGAATAGCTTCATGTGCTGCAACCATTTTACAATTCAATCTTTCTATGAGTCAATTGGAAACTTCAAGTTGAACGTTTCACAGTAGGTCAGCATTGGTTCTTCTTAATCAAATAACATTTATACTCCATATGCGAGGGTTGATGCAAAATCAGCAAGGCTACTTCATAGTTTCTTACACAAATCTAACAAGTTAGTGTTGAATAATAAATTAAGAAACAAGTTCTAATTCTGACAAGCCATAACATTTAGTAATATTATTCATGGCAAGTGGCAGTAGAGCAGGCAGAAATATGACATTTACCTTTTGCTGATATAGATTATCTTTGTTCAGGCATATTTTACACAATCTCTCATTTCTAGCTCACTCTTTCATAAAACATGAACTGACACATTCCAATATCCTTGTAATCAACTGACCATATTTGGCAGCTTTCCACTTTTGCTCTTAAAACATTATTTGGTTGGAAAACATTCTTTTTTAAAGTTTTCTTAGTCCTTTAACTTTCTTCAAACTTTTTTGACTTCAGGTATGACATTTCAGACAAAGGTAGGTGTTGTGGGCATACTGCAAATCAGTGTTTGAACTAGTGGTTGAAAAATTAGTCAACAGTTTTGGGCTGATTTTCATGTATTTGAGGAACTGGAATTGCAACCTATGTTTAACTTGTATATGTTTCAATTAAGTTAATATTGAATTTGAACTTGTTTAGAGTATTTAAATAGTAGTCTGAGGCTTGGTTGGACAGGGCATCGCTCCAAATGGCCGAGCGCGTGGATTGGAATGCAGGCCTGCAGCGGCACAGAAGTGGCAGTAGAGGACATCGACACATCGCCTGGCAAGGCCAACCTCTGCAACACTGACCCAGAGCCACCATCAGGACCACGGACCTTTATGACCAAGTTAAGAGTCTAACATTTTTTTTATTTCAGACTGAGTGGTGGGTGTATGGACGAGCTGCTAGAGGTGGTAGTCGAGGCAGGTACTATCACAATGTTTAAGAAACAATTAAACAGGTACATGGATAGCACAGGTTTAGAGGGATATGGGCAGGCAGGTGGGACTAAAGATGGGACGTGTTGGTTGGCAAGGGCAAGTTGGGTTGAAGGGCTTGTTTCCACACTGTATGACTATGACCTGATGGATACAATATGGCGCCTAAAATGTGGTGACTGTATACTGACACAGTGTTGTCTACTGTCTTCTACTCTTATACTTAATATGATTCTGCCTAGTGTATGGTAGGATTGTCATTGGACTGTATTTAACAAAGAATTTCACTATACACAGGTACACGTGACAACAAAGTATCATTGAATGATTGAAATATTTAATTTTTAACTTAATTCCACTAGTCTGTGGTCAGAACCTCGCATAATGGAACCCCAGAGATAAATTCCACAGGACTTTCAGGAACTCCTCTTGGAGACTCTTTGACACATCTTAACATGCAACCATGCACTCAAGATTCCTCCCCATCAACTGCACAACACTCACCTACAAGCTAAAATCCAAACTCAAAACCCTGAGCATATTGGAGAATTATAATCCAAGACACAGCTTTTCTGAAGCATATTGCAATTATAAAATTACTTGGGCATATAGCAAAATATAAAACTTTACTACTGATGCTAAAAATGAGCAGTTACATTTTCCATCATCTTTCTCGGATCAACAAAACATAACAACCAAAACAGGAATTATTCAAAACATTGAACAAATCCAATATTAAATATATTAATATTGTATAAAATATTTACAGATCAGTACGAATAATACACCTATTCAATAATATTTTGTAACTAAAAAAGTTCAACATCTCTATCCTTTTTGGCCTTTAAAATGACCATAATTGTAAGCATTTTTAGCATTTTTTTTCCTCCTTCATTAAGAGATGGATGCAACTTTTCAGTCCCCAAAACAGAAGGAAATGTGATAATTGATAACCTGCTAAAGATAAAATTCTGGAGTGAAAAGTGGAAGGATGCTGCCTCGCCTTCCTCATTATTTCAGCTGAAGTTGGGCTCTGATGCTGTTGGAAAACCTTATTCCACTGATACCCAATGTGTGAAAGCACTATGGTCTCAGTGTGAGCTATTAAGGATTTGAGTGTGGTGAAATTGGTTGAGGAGCAGAATTGTTTTTGAACAGAGTTGCTCACTAACTCGATCAATTAGAATCAATCAGTACTTAAATATAAAAACTATGATTTTGAGTACTTAAAATATTTAAAGTATGCAAATGCCAGAAATACTCAATGGGTGAGGCAGCATCTAAAGCGACATTTCAGGTCATTGATTTTTTAAATTATTAATCTGTTTGTCCCAAACTGGTTTCAATTAAGATAAAGGTTGTCAACCTGAAATGTTAACTTTCTCCTTCCACCGCCTGTACCTGACCTGCTGAATATTTTCAACATTCAAGTTTTATTCTGCCATTGACTTTAAAAAAAAAATTCCCTTTTGTGCACAATAGGTTCAATCGTAACAATAGCAGAATCAAGAACGGAATCATTGAAAATGTAGAGGTTGCAAATTGTCAGCCAATTACGAGTAGAGTGGGTATCAGAATTGGGTTAGGGAGCACATTTAAAGACTTTGTAAACACTATCTGTTTTAAAGAGACTGCAGATGCTGGAATCTGGAGCAAATAAACTACTGGATGAAATTAGCGTATCAAGCAGCTTCTGTGGAGGGAAAGAAATTGGCATTTTGGCTCAAGACCCTGCATTCCTATTTCTCTCCTCCCACTCATTCTGTAATCAATTGTTTTTACATCCCTCATATGTCAATGGCCTGCCTGCTCCATTGCACTTCCAGCACTGAACAAAAAACACACAGATTTGTTTTGTACATAATTTTCATACTACAATAATTCATTGTTAAAATAAAGATAAATGAACAATAAATTGCAGCTAGTGATAATAGTGCAGTTGTTGCAAGCAGCTGTAAAATAAGATATATTTAACAGGAACTGGAACTAAAATTCCAAGAAAACTTTAAAGAATATTGGCACATCAAGTTACATGAATTGCATAATCTGGGGAGACGAGTGGTTCAGAATTAAAATTCAAAGTGTGCATATGCTTCCCTCAGTTTATCTGTTATCTGAAAAAGAAAAAAAGAATCTAAATTAGAAATCTATGTTACTCGTGAACGTCCTGTTGTACTTGCCAAAAGATAAAACATTTCTATTTAAAATTATCTTCCTGTGATTTTGTGTTAATTCCTTCTGTCTCCTTTTGTGATTGTTTTCCTCTACCATGCCTTGCTAACCCATTGCTGCAATAGGGGGAAAGCTGAAAGCTTTCTCCTCCATGTCTACTCCATGTTTCCTCCTCCATGTCTACAAAGCCCTCAATGGGCTTGCCCCCACCTACATAAAAAGTCTTCTCACCCACCACTCCACCTCCAGGCCCCTCAGATCGGCCGACTTGGGGGTTGCTGAATATCCCGCGGTCTAGGCATAAGCTCAGGGGCGACCGCGCCTTTGCGGTTGCAGCCCCTAGACTGCGGAACAGCATCCTCCTTCCCATCAGAACTGCCCCCTCCATCGACTCTTTTAAGTCAAGACTAAAGACTTATCTATACTCCCAAGCCTTTCCTGACATCCTCTGAGTGAGGGCTACATGTATATATGTATGTAGTTTGTTTTGTTTGTGTTATTCATATAACAAATGTAAAGCACTTTGGCCAACGAGAGTTGTTTTTTAAATGTGCTATATAAATAAATGTGACTTGACTTGACTTGAAAGTATGCTACACGAGGAAAGACTTGTCATATAACACAAGCACAAAGGAAATTGGGTATATCCAGGATTTGGCTGGGCCCTGGGAGAGGGAAGCTGCTGGAAGATAGCAGAATTGTGTATCATATCAGACCAATAATCAAATGGTAGCAATTTATGGAGAGATGTTTGAAGCTTATCTTTGCCTGTCAGGGGTGGAAACTTGGGGATAAATAGATTGGGGAATGTCTGGTGAGGTGAGTGATGGATTAGTGAATGTTTGGTCGCTTGATTAATAAATGCACTAGGTCATATCTTTTTCTGTGGTTATGATATTTTGACACAGTTGAGGGATTGGGAGGTTTGGGGTGGGGTTCAGATCATGTGATCAGTGAGTAGGGGCACATAGCGATCTAATTTTCGTCCAAATATAGCCAATTTACAATCCGTTACGTTTGAATTCAAACGTATCAGCCTCAAAGGTTTTTTGTGTGGTTAAGAATGGTTTTACATAGTTATACCATTTTGCACACTGTAACTGAATAATATAATAAGTCTTTGTTTAGAGATACAGTGGGAAAACAGGCCCTTCGGCCCACCGAGTCCATGCCGACCAGCAATCTTCACACACTAACACCATCTATCCTACATACACTAGGGAAAATTTAAAATTTCAACAAGCCAATTAACCTACAAACCTGTTCGTCTTTGGAGGGTGGTAGGAAACCGGAGCACCCGGAGAAAACCTACGCAGGTCACGGGGAGAACGTACAAACTCCATACAGACAGCACCCATAGTCAGGATTGAACCTGGGTCTCTGAAAGGCAGCAAAGGACGCCATCGTGCCGCCCTTTTTGTTCCTTTTACTCTTTATACTGGTATGCAACCTTCTGCTTAAGGTAGAAGAATATTGCAAATAGAGAAAAAGATTCATAATCCTTAAGTCATGAGGACTCTAGTGTAGCCATATGGATTGTAAAATAATTACCTTATTATACATCTGAACCTGTTCATAGAGAAAATGTTGAACTGTTACTTTGTAGTCACTGGTAAGTTCATGGTTAAAATGATTGATTTCAGCTGCAATCACAAAATTGAACAAATACAGTAATTGAAATGAAAATTCACAAATGGAGTTATTCAGTCAAAAGTCATTATTTATAAATGTGTGTTTGTTAGTGTTCATTGCTTATAGAGACAATCTCTTCTTTTTTATGGAAAGAGTAATCGGAAAGGAAATTAAGCCACCAATAATTCTTGCAGAGTGAGGCGAGTGTAAATTATTGCTCACTATATTAACTTGCAGAATACGTTGAATTATTGTTCTTTTCACTGTTTCATTTGCATTTCACTGGTAACGGATATCAAGTTCATTCGTGCATTGCTTGAGGAAATTCCTATTACCGATGGTGCAAATCAGATGAGCTACATGAGCAGTGATGTTTATTAATCTGGGATACACTTGATTTCAAAGTTTTATCTGTGAAAATGTTGTGCCTATCCATTAGTCCTCCTTGCATTATTTGTGTCAATACGATTACCATAGTGACCTACTGGGGCAGTCATAATTTCATGGAAAATCCATTAGCCAGGCATTTCAGGTTAATCCAAGAACATATATTTAATAGAACTCTGACTTGCATCTTCCCACAGACAGGGTGCAAAAATTGGTATGGAGAGCAGAAGCAATGCAGACAAAGACATCAAAGAACTACTGGGGCAAATCTTCCTGTGAGATGCCAGGAGATGTGCTTGGATTTGCCAGGTTTTAAGCACTTAACTTGGCACAGACTCAAGAATGCTCTGCAGACTGAAGTCTAGCCTGTCACTTCAATCAAATCATTGAAAACTTGAAATCGAGACAGAAAATGCCAAAAGCACTCGGTATCCTTTGACCGGTCTTTGATCATAACTTTGACCTGAAACATTAACGTTGTTTCTCTTTCCACAGATACTTCCTGATCTGCTGAGTGTTTCTAACAATTTCTGTTTTTACTTTGACTTCTGCCAAGTATTGGCCTGTCGTGATCTGGTTCTGTTCTATCATCTGCTCAGCTCAGAGGCGGAGAAATCTGTTTGGTTAACATTGCATCAGGTTCAACGCACCCGTTGGAATTATGTTTAAAAAAAAATTATCCATCAAACTTTTTATTTGTTTTAATACAGTTAATGTTAACGTATTTAATTGTTGTATTTGTATGTATTTCAGCACTTAATTCATTCAAATTAATAAGTGTATTTAAACGTGAAAGATACCCGCTTCTTGCCTTGCTTTCTATTGTCATTTTTTTTCATGATATTATAAGTGGTAAGGATGGTATGCCCATCTTAGAAAATCGATGTCTCTGAATCAATGAATAAGGTGACTGGGGTTTAAAGCCCGCTTATGAAACCTTTACCCAAAAAATTAGACTAACAATCCAGAGCATTCTTCTGGAGTGCTGCAATGTTTGAAGTGTCGTCATTTGGAGGAAATGTTAACCATATCTTCCATTTGGGTGAACATAAAATAAATCATGGCAATATCTTGGTGGGGAATGCATATATGCCACAAACTGCCCATGATTCTAACAACCTCAGGGCCCCATCTCTACCTGTGTGATTGCATGCCAAGAAAACTAAAATTGGCTCTTAAATAGTAAAGATCAAGAAAGCTACGATCTGAACAAAAACAAACCTTCTATGGCTGAAGACACAATTCCAGCTCTGTAAACAATAGCTTCTTTTTCTCTCAATGTTACTTTGTTGGCGTGAGCAAGCTTTTCATATTCATGAGCCTTCTCCAGTGCTCCCTGGAAAGATAAACAATTGCAATTTGTTTTCCAGTTAAAGATCTACTAAATACAGCAGCATTTCTGTTTAGCCCGTTGGTTTAAAAATAACTAATGGTCACTCAACCTAAATGGGAAACCTACACAGATCTATTAAAACCTTCAGATAACTATGCACTTTACAGTCGGGTCATGGTAATTTTCAAAGTGGATTAGTGGATCCTAACAGAACTGCAGTAGTTTTATTGATGCTCCTTTTGGAGGCATAGTTTTTTAGTGTAGTTTAGTTTAGTTTAGAGATACAGCGTGAAAACAGACTCATCAGCCTATTGAGTCTGCACTAGTTCCCAGTTTCGCATCGTACACACTAGGGGCAATTTACAGACGACAATTAACCTGCAAACCTGCAATGTACCTGTAAGGCAGCAATTCTGCCACAATGCCACCCTGCAATGTACCTGCCTCGACAGCTTCTTCTGGCAGCTTGTTCCATATACACACACTAACCTCTGCGTGAAGAAATTCCCCCCCTTGGTCCGTTTAAAATCTTTCTCCTGTCATCTTAATTGCTTGTACGGAGGAATGGTTTGTAAAACTGCAATTAATTTGGGAGGTTTTGTTTTCAATATTTACTTGAATCTGAGGCAGGTACAATACAATGTTTAAAAGACATTTAGATAGGAGCGTGAATAGGAATTGGAGGGATAAGGGCCAAAATCAGGCAAAAAGGGTCATCTCAGTTATAAAAGCTTTTATAACTGAGGCCAAAGGGCCTTTTTCCACATGCTGTATGCCTCTAATTAGGGCTGTGTAACTCTAATTAGGTTATATGCTTGTCTAACCGTGGCTGATAAAGTCATTGAGTGACTCAACAAGCCACTTACATTTACAGCACCTAACAAGCATTTTTGCCCTCGTTTAATTTTAAACCTTGTTCGTTCATTTTAAACCCATCACTTATTTTAGGGTGAGGGTGGCATCCAAAGCCACCGCACACCCTGCCTCCCACTGGTGTAGCACCACTCCTGCTGCCTCTCTCCTGCTGCCAATTGCTCCCACTGTCTCCCACAATGCTCTGTCCTCTTCTCATTTGATTTTCCTCCCCATAACCCAAGGGCTATTGCAATTCCGGCAGTAGCTTGATCAACAATCGGCATTTTGAAGCAAATGAATCCCATAACAGAAGCTCCTGGAACCATGATACACTATTTGTCCCCATTGGCACTCCCTTCGCTGATGTCTAAACCCTGTTGCTGTACAATACAGCAATGAAGTAAACAGGATGTCAGGGGTTATGGGGGAGAATGGGGTTGACAGGGAAAGATAGATCAGCCATGGTTGAATGGCAGAAGAGACTTGATGGGCTGCATGGCCTAATTCTGCTCCCATCACTTACGAACTTATGAACACACGAAAGATCAGGTGCTCACCCTTGTTAGTCAGTGTGTCAACAAAAACATACATCAACAATACAGCAACAGACTGAAATTCTATATCATGGGAATAGCAATCACAATTTTACCAAAAAATTTAATGTTTATTTAGAATATTCTGCTCTTAAATTTCAAGACCTTATATTCTGGCCTTAAATTTCAAAGCAAATATATTTTTCAAAATGATGATGCATTAATAACCTATAGTGTCATAGGATTCAATTTTTGTTTATGAGTAAATCCAGTTGAGCTGGTATGAAAGTGATGGTTAATACAATTATCCCATTTTGTTACCGTGATATCTGTATGCAGCTTTCTTGAATGAAAGGGCGTTATTAAATAAGCCAATAAAAAGCAGTATCACTTGGTGCCTGGTTTGCACTTACTCAGTTTATGAAGAGTTTGATGCAGCAGTAGGAGGGGAAATTCCAGTTATGTGGGGGCAGGAGGATTTCGCTTTGGATTCTGTGAGCTTTAGAAGGAAACACAACTGAATGAACTCCAAGCTGCCTTGTTTTTAAATTTTAAAGCCCGACTCGTTTTTAACCATTCAGCTTTACCCATGGATACTGTCAGGAAGAACATCCTTATTCTGCGCTGGTTAGAACTACTGCTGAGTTTTGCCTGTTTATTTCTCATCACTCCGAACATTTCAGCTGACTTCGAATGGACAATCATCTGTCTTTTCTGTGGTGTACTGTGCACCACAATGAACAGCATTGTACTCTTCCTGGAGAGTGGTGCCAGTAAGGACCGGTGTCGTCATCTGTCACATTTCACTGAAGTGTGTATTTTCAGTCTTGCTGTTGCATTCACGACAGAGGCTCTTGTCCAAGTGATCAGTGTTATTGAGATTGGAATGCTGTTGCAACCTGGCCAGTATTATTTTGAACCTCCTCCAACTTGGCTAACTGACCTTCACTTTAAATTAGCCTCAACAGTGTGCATATGTTTGGCTTCTTTATTCTACTGGATCGATCATCACCACTCCAGATACTGGATTAGGCAGCAAGGACTACCTAATGTTACACCAAAATCCATACATGGAGTGAATCTAACATTTTCTTTGATTTTACTCTTCTTGTTGTGGCGCTCTGAAGAAAAGGGAATTTTTTCCACCATATGCTTCTATTTCATAGCTCACATTATTTCTGTGTTCAAGGCTGTTACATTTATACTTCCTTTAGAAGTGTTCACGATAAAGATCAGACCAGGAATAATTTGTGCCAACATGTTGCTATTATTTATATATGGCAAAACCTTATTATTGTGGCCTGAACATGTTCTGATGCAATGTAGTAATGAAGTATTTGTAAAAGTTTGTTCTAAGAAAGAAATTGATATATTGTGCATGATTTCCTTTTTCCGTTTTTGTGCTGAGGGAGTTACCTTTACAATACTTTCAGGTTTTAATGCCTCATTGTTCATTTATGAAACAATATACTTACTTAACTTTCATGAAAGCAATATGGATAATGTTATCTTAGTTGGACCTGTGTAATGCAGTCATTTCAATATATTTATATTTGATAAGGTGATTGAAACAATTTGTTTGTTCTATTTATTTATTCTATAAAATTTTAAGTATTAGAAAAAAACATGAAAGATCAAATCAATTCAACAAGTAATATTAGAAAAATCTACAGAATAATGGGACTAATAGACTTACACTGTGATATTACTAATATATTTTTTCATGTGTTCATTCAGAATCTTAGAGTAAACAACAGTTAAAGTTGATGTCACTGAAAAGTACTACTGAAAATGTTATTAAAAATGCATAACTGTTTTCTAATGCAAAGCAAAATGAAATTTGAAAGTATATTTGAGTCTTTTTTTCAAAATCCATTTTCTTGCGTATTCTGTATTTTAGCTGTTTTGCTTAAATCAGAATTTAATTCATAAAGTATTCCCTAACTGTAATAAAAACAAAGTGCAAGGTCAAGACCCTTCTTCAGACCGATGAAAACGTCACCTATCCATGTTCTCCAGAGATGCTGCGTGACCTGCTGTATTACTCCAGCACTTTGTGTCCCTTTTGTGTATTAACCAGCATCTGCAGTTCCTTGTTTCTATATTACCATTGCCCATTTCCTACCATCTGGAGTGGTCATTAAACAGGAACACAAGTGGGCCATTCGAGTCAATATTGTAACTACAAGAGCAAGTCAGAAACTGGGTATCCTGTGACAAGTGAATCACTCAAAGCCTTTCCACCAGCAGGTCAGGAGCATGGTTGGGTACTATCCACTTGCCTGATGGCTGCAACTCCAACACAGTTCATCCAGACAAAAGGCCTGACTCGAATAGCAAAACACAAAGTGCTGGAGTAATTCATTGGGTCAAGCAGCATCTCTGGAGGACATGGATAGGCAATGTTTCAGGTCAGAACCCTACTTCTGAATGGTTAGAAGTATATTGACCTACTTTTATTGACTTACCTGATGGGTCTAGCCCTTGGAACCTCCTCCCCCAAAATAATGTGGGAGTTCCTTCACTGGAAGGACAATTATGGGTTAAGCCCCTGTCCCACTTTCACGACCTAATTCGCGACCTCTGACGACCTTAAACCACCTAAAAAAAATCAAGGTCGCGGTAACCTACTACCTCCTACGAGCTTCCATGACTATGTGTACGACCTTCCACGACTATGTCTACGACTTCCTACAACTATGTTGAAGACCTCCCACGACTATGAAGAAGACATCCTTCGACCTCCTTCGACTATGGTGAAGACTGGCTTCGACAATGTACGTTCTACTGCTGTTTGCAGTAGCCCTTTTGCTTCAGCAGCCTTTTAAGAAAGGCAGAAGGGGAGGAGCAAGGGTGAAGAGGAAGCACAAGAAGAGGTCTCAATGGGTGAATGGAGATGATGTGATGGACTGTCCCAGTACACCAGATGACTGGAAGAGACTGGCGCTGGGCTTTGACAAAAGATGGAACTTTAAGCACACATATGGGGCAGTGGATGCCATTCTTGTTCCTGTCCCTGTACCCCTCATTTTCCTTTTCGTACAGGATGGCATTCTGCTGGAACCATTCCTCAAGGTCCCCCTCCTGCTGCCTGGTGAAGGTGTAGGGCATAACCTTCCTCCAGCCCTCCCTCACCACCAATGGGGCATCTGCCTCTGATGCTGTGTCAGACACAGGAGAAAGGGCTGCTTTGCTGCCTTCAAACGAGGCAGTGAAGGATGGGGTGGTGGTGGGGACATATACTACCACCATGGTCTCCTCCTCCAGGGGTCTCTCATGCAAGGCTACCTCCTCCTGCACTATCACCTCCTGTGGCATCACCTCCTGCCACTCCTCTTGGGTGGGCAACACCTGCATGGCCATTTTTTTTAGGGTTGTGCCCTCCCCCTGTGCTGCTGCCTTTTTGGTGCCATCTCTAAAACACAAGTCTCCTCTCCAAAAAACTCTCCAGCTATGAATGAACATGCCTTGGAGTGACAGAGGTCACGTTCTGCTGTTTAAATAACCTTTTTTTTTCTACTGACCTTTTTTTCACCCCGGAGCTATTACCTTTGACTGCCTCCGACCACCTACGACAACCTACGACTAGCATCACGACCTGCTGCAACCTACCTACGACCTCCTACGACCTTGTGGCGACCATGCTGCGAGTATGAGTCAAGGGCAAACTCGGCAGAGGTCGTAAATTAGATCGTGAAAGTGGGACAGGGGCTTTAAGCTACTCAAATGGACACATGTTGCTGGAGTAACAGTGCATCAGGCAGCATCTCTGGAGAACATCGATAGGTGACTTTTTGGGTCGAGACCCTTCTTCAGACTGTATTTTCAAAAATGCTTTTTCTCCTAAGGCTTTGGCTCACCACAATTTTCTGATACGTGGGGATAGAAGTAAATTGTGGCCTTCAAAGTGATGTTCAAATCTCAAGAAATTAATTAACAAAAAAGGTAATCACAGAACCCGACATAAAGGAGGAACATTTGGGCAAGGATTGCCCCCTATTGAAACCCTGTCGCAAAGACATCCTGTTAGAATGTTCTTCTTATTGCACCAGTGAGTGAATGGTGAGAAGTTGCCCACCTTAGATTTCTTAAATCAACATTCTCTTAAAAATCAAACATGCAAATCTTTTTTTAAAGCCCCCATGCATACTGTTTGATTATCTTTGTTTAGATTAAATGAGGACTCTTCTCGTTGTTGGAAAAATCATCAACATTCATTCATAATGGCCCAAACCAAGAAAGAAGCAAATTGATTTCATTTTGGAAAATGAAGTACAAGTAACTGCTTCAGGAGTGGAGCAATTCACGTATAGAAGATCAAGTCCCAGTGTGAAATTAGTATCCTTTGAAGGCGATGGAGGGCAGTGGAGGCCGGTTGTCTGTATTTCAAGAGAGAAATTGATAGGGCTCTTAAAGATAGCGGAGTCAGGGGATAGAAACATAGAAAATAGGTGCAGGAGTAGGCCATTCGGCCCTTCGAGCCTGCACCGCCATTTGATATGATCATGGCTGATCATCCAACTCAGTATCCCATCCCTGCCTTCTCTCCATACCCCCTGATCCCTTTAGCCACAAGGGCCACATCTAACTCCCTCTTAAATATAGCCAATGAACTGGCCTCAACTATTTTCTGTGGCAGAGAATTCCACAGATTCACCACTCTCTGTGTAAAAAATAATTTCCTCATCTCGGTCCTAAAAGTCTTCCCTCGTATCCTTAAACTGTGACCCCTAGTTCTGGACTTCCCCAACATCGGGAATAATCTTCCTGCATCTAGCCTGTCCAACCCCTTAAGAATTTTGTAAGTTTCTATAAGATCCCCCCTCAGTCTTCTGAATTCCAACGTGTACAAGCCGAGTCTATCCAGTCTTTCCTCATATGAAAGTCCTGCCATCCCAGGAATCAGTCGGGTGAACCTTCTCTGTACTCCCTCTATGGCAAGAATGTCTTTCCTCAGATTAGGAGACCAAAACTGTACGCAATACTCCAGGTGTGGTCTCACCAAGACACTGTACAACTGCAGTAGAACCTCCCTGCTCTTATACTCAAATCCTGGGGAGAAGGCAGGAACGAGGTACTGATTGGGGATAATCAGCCATGATCACATTGAATGGCGGTGCTGGCTCGAAGGGCCGAATGGCCTATTCCTGCACCTATTGTCTAAATGCATTTTGGACCTTCTCGCAATGCATCAGTATGATCTAAGATTGCATACTGAGTTGTGCAAAGCCATGTTGGTACATTTGGATCACTTCCCACCATATTCCATTGGCCTACTCATTGTTTTTGCTGGGTAGGTTCCACTGTATCCCCTATTTTCAAGCAAAAGACTATCATTATTTCAAAATGCCTGTGCAGATAATCTGACACTGCTTTTTACAATACACTCACACATTTTATTGAACAAGGGTCTCCACTCGAAATGTCACCCATTTCTTTTCTCGAGATGCTGCCTGACCGGCTGATTTACTCCAGCTTTTTGTGTCTATTGTTGATAACAACCTTGAATAAAATGGGCTGCAATGCATGTTTTCTCTCTCTTTACTCTCAAGAGAAAGATTCACCTCACATAGATTTTGCTTTAGCACAATTGAGCTGGGAAATATCTGGCTGATGGTTGCCAAGTAATCCCTTCTGGAAACTGAGTTGCAATTATGTTTTAATAATGGTATAAATGACCAATAATCAAAGCCAAACTTAGTAATGGACCACATTTTGTAATTCAAAACAAACTGTTATTAACTAACCTTGAGGACATTCATAATATCAGGGAAACAAGTCAGCAGTCCTTTGTACTCTTTACTGATCTCAATCAGGCTGTGAGCATCTTTTTTTGGCTAGAAGACAAATGTGCCAGGTATTTATCATTCCATTAGATATTTCTGAAACCATTAATTTTACAAAATGGAAAATTAAATACAAATTATGATTAAATCATAATCAAATAATGATTTATGATTATTACCTGATCAAAATGAAGATTCCCAATATCATCGTATGTTTTTCCAACAAATGATAAAGCATTCCCAATTGATACTTTTCCTTTTGAAAAATGATAACAAGTTTAATCTGTGTTAAGCTACTCTGAGAATTCACTTGGGTGTCTGCACTCCAGCACTCAAGAGCACTATACTTCAATGCCATATTTATATAATATTCTGTAGCTGTAGCATGCATAGGAAGGAACTGCAGATGCTGGTTTACACCAAAGAGACTCAGTCTGAAGAAGGGTCTCGACCTGAAATGTCACCCATTCCTTCTATCCAGAGATGCTGCCTGGCTCACTGAGTTACTCCAGCATTTGGTGCCTATCTTGCATGCAATATCTTACTTAGTTGGCTGGAATTTCATTCTCCAGCTTTCAGGGTAGAGATTATAACTATAGAGATATACTGTACACGTATAGAATAGTAATTGCTTACGGTTCAGGGTTTGTTAAACCTACTGTGTGTACAATCATACAATTAATTACAGGGGTGGTTTAAATAAAGAAGTTTGAAGGACCTACTAGGTACTTCATTAACTTTATTCAACAGTCTGTCAGAATTACATTTCATGCGATGTCAATCCAAAATGATGCTTGTGCATCAAGTCTCTTGTCATTAGATTTGCAGCAAAGAAGTTGCACTTTGTCTGTTTTTTGGACTTTCACCATCAGCAGACACATGAAATCAGCACAAAGAAGATGATTACATTTGCATTGTTTAAATTGCCCTCCCTAATTGGACTAATACCAGCATGTTTACAAAATAGGGAAAAGGGCACAAAGTGCTCGAGTGACTCAGTGTGTTACACAACATCTGTGGAGAACAAGAATAGGTGACGCTTCGGGATAGGTGACATTTCGGGATAAGCGAGTCACTCCGGCACTTGGTGCCTTCTTTTGCAAGCCAGCATCTGCAGTTCCTTGTTTCTCGTGGAAAAAGGGAATACTATATTAATTATTATTATTATTACTGTGCATTATTACATGACCACACATCATGACTATTCATAAATCTGTAGCACCAATATCACACACTACTATTGTAAAATTATTGCACTTAATTTTGTGATCAATGCAGATCTCCAAACAGTATATCATCTAAATTTGTTCTAGGATTGAAATAGATTCATCTATGGTTGGGATTTTTACAACATAATAGCCACAGTAAAACTTCAGACCAAACAAGAAACTGCAGATGCTGGAATCGAGCAAAATCAAAGTGCGGGAGGAACTCAGCGGTATTCCAGTGGACCCCCCAACCATCAATATTGTTAACACTTTCAGAGGTGTCTGTGCACCAGCCCATATCATTCAGCATTCAAGTTCAAAACTGCTCCAAAGCAGCCCCACAAATTAAAGCAAGTTCCTGTTAAGAACTGCACGCCATGAGCATGAAAATATTGCTCCATCTCAATGGACGTTTTAATGCATTGAAGAATTACGACTTGAAATTTGTTGGTTTTGCAGAACTAGACAAAACTAGCTTCCATCATTTTGAAACAAAGATTTGATGATCTAGTTACCGCATGTCATGTACAAAGGTGATATGTTGTTTTAAAAAAAAGATGAATGTATTTGGGAGTCTGACAAGCAGCAAAATATATCAAAGCCAAGACATCCAAGGTCAACCAAAAAGGTTTGACAAATACATTTGCTTACGATTTATGATGATTGCTGTATTTGTTTAAGATATAGCAGAGGTCAAGATCTTTATTTCGAAATTAATTGTTAAAATCACTAGATTGACACCAAAGCAGTCACTTTACCATGATAGGTGCTTTTATCAAATGATGCTGACAGATCAGAGAAAGCTCTTCCTATTTTGATGTATTCAGATTTCAATGCTGAAAGTACAGATTTAAAAATTACACTGCAAAATTTAATTTAGCACAACTTTGAAGCATAATGCAGCAAACCGAAGAATATTGCCATTTATGTGGTTTTCATAATTGACATTTAATTTATTAACATAATAGATTCATCCAAATATTCAGAGTACTCTACTTCTTTAGAAGGCTTAGGAAGTTTGGCATGTCCCCTACAACTCTCACCAACTTCTACAGATGCACCTTAGAAAGCATTTTATCAGGATGCATCACAGCTTGGTTTGGGAACAAATCCATCTTCAGGGGCTGTCCCACTTGGGCGACCTAATCCACGACTTCTGGCGAGTTTGCCCTCGACATACTCGCAGCACGGTCGACACAAGGTTGTAGGAGGTCTTTGTAACTCTCCTTCATGCTCGAGAGTAGTCCCCGTGTACTCGAGGCCTCAGCTAGGTCGCAGTGTATTTTTCAACATGTTGAAAAATGTCCACGAGTAAAGAATGGTCGCCATGGAAATAAATCGATACTTTTTTTACTCGTAGGTTTAGTTGTAATAGGTCGCAGTAGGTCGGCATGTTAGTCGTAGGAAATCGAGGGTAGTCAAAGGTAGTCAAAGGTAGTCAAAGGTAGTCAAAGGTAGTCAAAGGTAGTCTTCATCATAGTCAAAGAGAAGTCGAAGGAGGTCGTCTTCACTCTCCACTATTTGGTGTCCAATTTTCCTGAAGTTAGTCGTAGCTAGTCTTCAACATAGTCAAAGGAGGTCGATAGAGGTCTTCTACATTGTCGAAGGAGGTCTTCAACATGACTTCTTTTTTTTTAACTCTCCTAAACTCTTCTAAACTCGCCAATTAGGTCGCCCAAGTGGGACAGCCCCTTAAGACTGCAAGAAATTGCAGTGAATTGTGGACGCAGCCCAGACCATCACACAAACCAACCTCCCTTCTATTGATACCATTTATACCTCACGCTGCCACAGCAAGGCCAGCAGCATAATCAAGGACAATTTGCTCCCTGGGCACTCCCTCTTCTCCCCTCGTCCATCAGGCAAAAGGTACAGAAGTGTGAAAACACACACCACCAGATTTGGGGATAGTTTCTTCCCAGCTGTTACCAGGCAACTAATCATCCTACCACAAACAGAGAGCAGAGCTGAACTACTATCTACCTCTTTGATGACCCTCGAACTACCCTTGCTTGGACTTTGCTGGCTTTACCTTGCGCTAAACGTTATTCCCTTATCACTGTAAATGGCTCAATTGTAATCATGTGTTGTGTTTCTGCTAACTGGTTAGCATGCAACAAAAAGCTTTTCACTGTACCTCGGTACAAGTGGCAATTAACTAAAGTGAACTGAACTGAAACTGAACTGTCTTGCCTTTAGTATCAATGGTGACTTGAAGTATAATCTTTAAGTAGGAACTACAGATGCTGGGAAATCGAAGGTAGACAAAAATGCTGGAGAAACTCAGCGGGTGAGGCAGCATCAATGGAGCGAAAGAAATAGGTGACGTTTCGGGTCGAGACCCGAAAACCTCGTCTATTTCCTTCGCTCCATAGATGCTGCCTCACCCGCTGAGTTTCTCCAGCATTTTTGTCTTCCTGAAGTATAATCTTAATGATTTAGACAGCAATTGGAAATATTTGTTGAAGTTTTCTTGTGGCTCGGCAGTGTCACACCGAAGGTTATCATCATTTTTTTGCTTGCAGAATGGAACCAGCAAGAGGAATTAACCTTTCATTGATGGTTGTCACTTAATCATCAGTGAGCCATCTCCTTTCTAATCTCCTATGCTTAAATTGACAATTGACTGGGGGGGATAGAGAGGAGTAACTCTCCCACACAAAGTTTAGCCCCCTAATAGGGGTTGGTGTGAAGAAAGAAGATCTACTGAACAACTCTCAAGGGGCAGGGTGGTATTTGGGGTGGTAAGTATCAATGCAAGTATTTGCTATGAAATGTTTGAGATAGTGTCAAGGGTCCACCAAAGCTGGTAAAATATTTAAATCAAGGTCTTACAGGAGAGATCAAGAGATTTTATAATTTGCTTAAAAATCATTTGAGGGGTTTCAGGCAATACTTGTTATAAAGAAACTTGTTTGCCAACCATTTTCCCATAATATGAACAAAGTAAAAAGGGTCATAACCTTGCTCTTGGCAAGCAGGGAAAGCTCCTCCTGTTGATGCAACAATGCTCCATGGCACACATTCCCCAGGCTATGATTTCTATGTTATTATCTATGGTACTAACTTTGGAAATTCTAGAATTAAACATGGTGGTTTTAAGGATTCTTGTGATTCTGCCCAAGTAGTGCCATTTCTGAACCGTTATTGGTAGTAGCACTAAAAGGCAAAACTCACAAGATGCGGACTTCATATCAATGATGATCAGGCCTTTGTTTTACCCATTCCTTGCACAGATTGTGCAAACAGCAACTGTTTGCAACTTCTATCGTAATTTTGCCACATTCAAATACGTTCAACAAATATTTCTTATCAAGTATTCTTGTTGAAATTGGAAACCAATATTATTCTAATATTTATCCTCTCATGGTGTGAATGGCATTGGGGAAATTATTTGCACAGCAATCATTAATACTGGTTTTCATTTTTAGATCCACTAGCAAGTTCCTGTATCACTACTGGTAGATACTTGCACCAGAATTGTTCAGGTACAGTTTCTAAATATACCACTTTTACGTTTTGCCGTGCATTAATATACATACTTCCAGTGCAGCGAGCCATGTGTTCTTCCGTTACCGATATAAGATTTCTGACACTTTCTCCCATACACTTGGCAAAGGTCAAACATTTGTCCGCTTCTTCTCTTTAAATTGAAAGAGAAATAATTTGTCAACAAATATAAAGAACTGACCCATCACACCCAATATTGTAAAAGGTATAAGATTGTAATTAGGTTTAAACTCAACATCTATATTACTAAAAGTCTGATCTTGACCACTTCCTGTTGTTCTGTATATTGATTTTAGAAAAAAACACTGCCACTTACGGCTATGATTTTTGGCCATCTTACTCAGAGTCCCCCTCCGCTGCGCAGGACAAGAGGATTTTTCCCATCGATGGAAAATAAATGAGTTATTAGTGTTTTAAAAATGTTGAGATTCTCTCTCCTGTCAATCACGCCATGAAGACCACGCCACTTCTGGTGGGAGGGGGGGGGGGAAGGGACTATAAAACCCAGAAGTGTGGGCATGGCTCAGTCTCTGCAAGATGGAGGAGGGAGAGGTCACGACTCGCTGTCTTTAGTGGCCTTGCACCCTGCTTGAAATGGTATGAAACTCCACTTGAATTTGGTGGCCTTGCACCCTGCTTGAAATGGAATTTCAAGAAATAGCCGTGTCAACTGCCAGCCCACCAGCCATGAGTGAGTGAGCTGTCAGCACAACAGGCTTGAGTGACTGAGCTGCCAGCCCAAGAATCCATTCGGCCCACAATGTCCATACTAGCCCTCTGGAAACCAGTCCCTTCAGCCCACAACACCCATACTAGCGCTCCAGAAAGCCCCCCCCCCCACTGGCCACCAATGTTGGAATTTGTAGAGAGGTGGAATATTGCGTTGGGGGACCAGCCCTCCCGTGTGATGCTGGGACCCAACGGGTCCCACTTAGTCTAGTTTATTAATGGTTTTATTTTCTTCTTCTTACTTTTGTGCATCAACATGAATGACTTGCACTGCGCTCCATCCCAGACTGCATGACATTTTGGCAACTTAATCATGCATTCAAACCTTATAGCTAGCCATGGCCCCCCCCCCCCCACCCCCGTATGTATCTAATTGAACCAGACAACATTTAAATGCCCTGTTCTAATTGTGAAATATCAGTTTAAAAAAATATATTACATCCCTATTAATCAGTTTTGTTCTTAAGTTTAAATTTTTGTTAATTTATTTTAGAACTGATTGCTTTTGTAAAATCATTGAGCAAATAGTTTCTAACTGTACACAAAATAAACCTACCCGCCCAGCAACTTAAACTCTGACGACGCCATAATTTCAGAGAATATCATTCCTCCAACTGCTTCGTCTTTCTCTGCAACTCTTTTACCAGATTTCCATTCCTGGAGGGAGCAATGCTACATTCAAAAATCAGAACAAAGTACAGTAATAACTCAAAGCCTGTAGAGATGAAGGATCAGTGACTGCAAGGCTCGGAGGACATGATGACAATCCATACATGCAGCGATATTTTCAATGCTGTTGATTTAAAATAAATTGTTATCTTCTTGAATGATTGCACTTATCGAAACAGCACAAGACTTATTCATTGCATTCAACGCTATATTCAAATTGTGCATAGTGTAACAAAAAGTGCAGGATGGAAGAAAAATAAATCTCCAATATCTCTCTGTCGCGCACACACACACCCACACACACACCCACACACACACACCAACACACACACACCAACACACACACACCCACACACACACACCCACACACACACACCCACACACACACACACCCACACACACACACCCACACACACACACCCACACACACACACCCACACACACACACCCACACACACACACCCACACACACACACCCACACACACACACCCACACACACACACCCACACACACACACCCACACACACACACCCACACACACACACCCACACACACACACCCACACACCAACACACACACACCAACACACACACACACACACACACACACACACACACACACACACACACACACACACACACACACACACACACACACACACACACACACACACACACACACACACACACACACACACACACACACACACACACACACACACACACACACACACACACACACACACACACACACACACACACACACACACACACACACACACACACACACACACACACACACACACACACACACACACACTGATACATTGGGTATTGAAAGTGTTAATCATATGAATTTGGTCCTTTCATTTTTTCTCTATTTTTGGTTATAACAGTAATTATTGCCTCATAAATTCCCAGCATGGTAGTTTGGTTTGAGAATGAAATAACATGTGATCCAAAAATCCATGGGTTCCACTTCTAAGATACTAAATCTTTGTTGCTCGTTTTAAACATTTTCCAATATGAACTTCAACAAATATGTTCCACTTATGTTATGTATTATGTATTTAGTTTCTTTTAGTTTATATATTCATTTGTTATCCTGGTTCAGATTATCACAGGAGTTTAAGAAAAGGAAACGATGAATCTGTGAAACGTGATTAATTATAAAGATAAATAATCAAGACTGAGCATTTTTCTTCACGATGGCTTTCTTTAAAATAGTGTCAAATACTCACTTTTACATCTCTTTTTCTGATAAAGTGTTGGAAAATTTCACTCTGGGAAATCACAGGGTGACGAGATATGCGGCTTATCCATGTTTGCAGACCACCCATTCGAGCCTGTATAAAGTCTTCACTAAACCGCCCTACAAATTGAAATCAAAGATCATCTTACATTATGTACCATACACCGAGCAAAGGATCAATTACTTACAGAATAAGATTTAAACCATCATGGTTTAAACCACTCTTTAAGAAAATGCAAAAGCTAATTGCCTAAATTAAGGGTTTACTGTTTGTTGGATAATATGCCAACACAGTAGCAGAGTTGTTCCCGTAAAGCACCAGAGACCTGGATTCGATCCTGACCACAGGTGCTGTGTGTACGGAGTTCGTACGTTCTCCCTGTAACCTGTGGGTTTTCTCCAGGTGCTCTGATTTCCTCCCCCATACCAAAGACTTGAAAGTTTGTAGGTTAATTAGCTTCTATAAATTGTCCCACATGTGTAGGATAGAACTAGTGTATGGGTGGTTGCTGGTTGGCACGAGCTCAATGGGCCGAAGGGCCCATTTCCGCACTGTATCTCTAAGTTAAACTAATGTCTTGGGATTGACACGGGGTTAGTTAAGGAACAGAAAACAAAGTAGGAATAAAAATAGTTTATTTATTGGTTAGCAGACTGTTGCTTCTGGATAGCACTTCCAATATCCAATCCTTGTGCCACAGGGATTAGTCCTAGATCCTCAGCGTTTCAGGATGAATATTAATGTCTTGGATGAACAGCAGAGTTCAGCGTAGCCACACATGCTGATGTTATAAAGCTAGATGTGAAAAGGAGCTGTGAGGGGGATGTAAAAAGTCTGCAAGAGGATATAGACAGGATAAACAAATGGGCAACAAGGTGATGAATATAGTTTAATGTGGGAAAATGTGAGGCAAGAAGAATAAAAAAAAGAATTGTTTTAAACAGTGAGAAACTAATAAATGTTGGTGTGCAGTGGATATTGGCATAAGTATTCATGAAATTCAGAAGATAAACATGCAAGTTCAGTCAACAAGCAGAAAAGCAGATGATATTTTGCTCTATATTGCACACTAGTTTAGTTTTAGTTTAGAGATACAGTGCGGAAACAGGCCCTTTGGCCCACTGCGTCCGGGCAGACCAGCAATCTCCGCACACTATCACTATCCTACACACTAGGGACAAATTATCATTTTACAAGTCAATTAGCCTACAAACTTGTACGTTTTTGAAGTGTGTGAGGAAACCGGAGCACCCAAAGAAAACCTATGCAGGTCACGGGGAGATTGTACAAACTCCATACTGACAGCACCCATTGTCAGGTCGGAACCTGGGTCTCTGGCACTGTAAGGCAGCAGATCTACCGCTGCGCCATCGTGCCACCCACTTTTGATAATAATATTTTGATAATAACATTTTGCTGAGTTTGTGCCGGGCTCTGGTGAGATCTCAAATGGAATAGACTCATACAGGCATACAGCACAGAAACAGGCCAATCAGCCAATGATTCAGGCATACAACCATACATGTTCACCTGATCATTAATCACATTTTTGTTCTCCTGACATTCTCATCAACTTGCCCCAGATTCTACCATTCACCTACTACAGCTAATTTAAATGGGTAATGAACCTACCGAAGGCTCCTTTTTTCCCGTTATTTAATGTTGCCTCTCCTCAAATTCTTTCCTAAGTGCACCACTTCATATTTCTCTATATTCAATTTCATCTCTGGCGTAACAGCTCATTTCTCGAGATCGACAACTTTCTCAAGTTTCTATCTAATCTCACTGTGTACGACATTGTTTGCACAATTTATTCATGGATTCTAGGAATTCTTGGGGTGAGTGGGTGATTTGTATAATCATACAATCATATACAGCTGAGCAGAAAATTAACAGTTGTATCAATAGTGCGTAGTATATTCTAATATGTTTTGTACTTGAATAAGTGAACATTGACCAACAGAAACAGCTAGGAGGGGCAAGAATTTGATGGGCCAAGAAGGGAGCACAATATAACTATAGAAGCGTTGCTGAATATTTTTATCAACTAACATTTACATCTTTTGGCTAACAACATCAAATATTTATTTGCTGTAGATTTGGAACGGGGGAGGGTGCTGTGTGGTATGAACTTGATCTGTGGAGAGGGGGAAACTGAGCTGGGGTAGATGGCATTGCATGGAACTGGCTGATCATAGTTTGGGTGGGAGGAAGTTTAGTTTAGTTTAGAGATACAGCACAGAAACAGGCCCTTCGGCCCACCTAGTCCGTGCTGATCAGTACACCAGTGATCATCGTACACTACACACTAGGGACAATTTATTTGTTACAATTTTTACCAAAGCCAATTAACCTACAAACCTGTACGTTTGGAGTGTGAAAGGAAACACTTTCCGGAGCACCCGGGGAAAACCCACGTGATGGAGAGACTGTACGAACTCTGTACAGACAGCACCATAGTCAGGATCGAACCTGGGTCTCTGGCGCTGTCAGGCAGTGACTCTACCACTGCACCACCGTGCCAAAGTTGTTGGGTTCGACACTGGATCCTAAAGTGAATTAATGTCTGGAAAGAGGCTGGAATGCTGTTCCTCAAACTCGTGCTGCACTTCATTGGAACAGCACGGAAGGTTGGAGATGGGGTCCCAGATGCTCCATGGCATGTGAGGCATTTCCAGTATTTTCTATTCCATATTTATTAAATAAGCTATTTATGAATGCAAGTGAATTAATCAACAAGAGATGGAAGTTCAATTCTCCTGCACTGAATAAGGATACACGGTATTTGGGAATTTGCAGCACACTTAAAAGTCACTCAACCATTTGTGCACTTGCTCTCACTTTGCTAGATGAATCCACATTATTCCCAAGCCTCACGCCGTACCTCTTACCCCATTCATTCCTCTGCTTTAATTAGTTAACTATTTTTGCATAGAACATGGATCAGTGCAGCACAGAAACAGGCCCTTCAGCCTATCATGTCGCGACCACGATGGCAACTAAAATAACTTCCTGCACGTGATCTTCTGTATATCCCCCATGATTCCCTGTATTTACATGTGTCCGTCTTTGGTGGTAGTCAACTAACAAGCTCATCAGGAAGGCTGGTTCTGTCCTGGAGGCAGAGTTGGATTCATGGGAGGTGGACTTGGAGGGGAGGATGCTCCTCAAACTGCAGAGCATCACAGCTCACCCGCTCCATGACATATTCGTCAACCTGAGGAGTACCTGCAGCAACAGACTGGTTCCACCAAGATGCAGTACAGAACGCCACAGGAAATCCTTTTTCCCTGTGGCTATCAAACTTTATAATAACTCCCCCTTTTGTCGTGGGGAAGAGTTCCCCTTTCCCCACCCCCCCCCCTCCCCAATCTTTGCACTTCCCCAATCTTTTCCACTCGTCACTTTAATTTCCTGTTTCATGTATCTTGTGTTTTATGACTGTTGGCAGATCAATTTCCCTCCTGGGATAAATAAAGTTTTATCGTATCGTATCGTAAAACAATGCAAACTTCTTCATGATACTTTTAACCAGTGCTTACATGGAATGTCTTTTTCTGGAAGCAGAGGCATTAGGATTGTTGAACCAAACTTCTCTAATAATCGACCATACAGCCAGTCAAAATGCTTGTATCGATGGTACACTGATACATTTGTGTCCTACAAAATAGTAGCAAATTAACTTTAAAAAGAAATGTGAGCAAGACATGTTGTAAAGAAACAAAATAAATATGAAATCCAGGAATAGTTGGCAAAATGGTTTCCAACAATTTCACGTACTGTTCAAAACCATAACACGATCTCTTCCTGATTTGTGCTTTGCTCATCTATGATAAGGAATGATCAGCCTTGCGTTTGAACTTACAACCTTTATTCATTATTGTTTCATGCGTCAAGTCACTAGTTCTAAGCAACTCTGCAAAAATTGATAGTTTTATAATTACATGGCAAGAAATCAAAAATAACAATTTGCAGCTTTTTTTATTATGTGCTACCGAGAGTTTTTATTTTGTTGGACTGAAACCTGAAAGATAGTCAAGGCAATGATTCAGTACTGAATCATTTCTTTCTTTCTTGCTTCATATCCCATAACACAACTTTGTGTAGATATCTGATAGAGTGGCATTGTGAATTTGTTACTGGACTGGTAATTCAGGGACTAAAGATGTGGAAGAAGGAACTGCAGATGCTGGAAAATCGAAGGTAGACAAAAATGCTGGAGAAACTCAGCGGGTGCAGCAGCATCTATGGAGTGAAGGAAATAGGCAACGTTTCGGGCCGAAACCCTTCTTCAGACTGATGTAGGGTGGGGGGCCGGGGTCGGGAAGAAGAAAGGAAGAGGAGGAGCCAGAGGGCTGAGGGAGAGCTGAGAAGGGGAGGAGACAGTAAGGGCTACCTGAAATTGGAGAAGTCAATGTTCATGCCGCTGGGGTACAAACTAGTGTGGGGACCCAACACAGACAGTGGAGCACATAGGCACCAGTTGCCCCAAACACCGGCCACCGAATGGTGAACGAGGTCTGATTGACCTGGACGATGACACGTTGGCCTGGCTCGCCTCAACGGAGCTGCAGGTCTAAAAGACATACAACAGAAGAAGAAGAAGAAGAAGAAGAAGAAGGGTACAAACTACCCAAGCGAAATATGAGGTGCTGCTCCTCCAATTTCCGGTGTTGCTCACTCTGGCCATGGAGGAGACCCAGGACAGAGAGGTCAGATACGGAATGGGAGGGGGCGTTGAAGTGCTGAACCACCGGGAGATCAGGTTGGTTATTGCGGACCGACCGGCGGTGTTCGGCGAAGCGATCGCCAAGCCTACGCTTGGTCTCACCGATGTAGATCAGCTGACATCTAGAGCAGCGGATGCAATAAATGAGGTAGGAGGAGATGCAGGTGAACCTCTGTCGCACCTGGAACGACTGCTTAGGTCCTTGAATGGAGTCAAGGGGGGAGGTAAAACGACAAAGTGTAGCATTTCTTGCGGTTGCAAGGGAAAGTGCCTGGGGAGGGGGTGGTTCGGGTGGGAATGGACGAATTGACCAGGGAGTTACAGAGGGAGCGGTCTCTGCGGAAAGCAGACATGGGAGGAGATGGGAAGATGTGGCGAGTGGTGGAGTCAGGTTGGAGGTGGCGTAAATGACGGAGGACTATTTGTTGTATGAGACGGCTGGCAGGGTGGAAGGTGAGGACTAGGGGGACTCTGCCCTTGTTACGAGTGGGGGGATGGGGAGAGAGAGCAGTGTTACAGGGTATCGAAGAAACCCTGGTGAGAGCCTCATCTATAGTAGGAGAGGGGAACCCCCGTTCCCTGAAGAATGAGGACATCTCCGATGCCCTAGAGTGGAACACCTCACCCTGGGAGCAGATACAGCGTAGACGGAGGAATTGGGAGTAGGGGATGGAGTCCTTACAGGAAGCAGGGTGGGAAGTAGTCCAGATAGCCATGGGAGTCAGTGGGTTTATAGTGGATGTCGGTCAGAAGTCTATCACCTGCAATGGAGATAGTGAGGTCAAGAAATGGTAGGGAAGTGTCAGAAATGGTCCAGGTGTATTTGAGTGCCGGATGGAAGTTACTGGTGAAATGGATGAAGTCAGTGAGTTGTGTGTGGGTGCAGGAGGTAGCACCAGTCATCGATGTAGTGGAGGTAGAGGTCGGGGATGGGGCCCTGGTACGTCTCGAACAAGGATTGTTCGACGTACCCTACAAAGAGGCAACTAGCGGAGCTGGTCCTTACCCTTAATAACTTTTTGTTTGACTCCTCCCATTTCCTCCAAATACAAGGCGTAGCTATGGGCACGCGCATGGGCCCTAGCTATGCCTGCCTCTTTGTAGGGTACGTCGAACAATCCTTGTTCGAGACGTACCAGGGCCCCATTCGTAACAAGGGCAGAGTCCCCCTGGTCCTCACCTTCCACCCTACCAGCCGTCACATACAACAAATAATCCTCCGTCATTTCTGCCACCTCCAATCTGACTCCACCACTCGCCACATCTTCCCACCTACTCCCCTGTCTGCTGTGCGCAGAGACCGCTCCCTCCGTAACTCCCTGGTCAATTCGTCCCTTCCCACCCGAACCACCCCGTCCCCGGACACTTTCCCTTGCAACCGCAAGAAATGCTGCACTTGTCGCTTTACCTCCCCCCTTGACTCCATTCAGGACCCAAGCAGTCGTTCCAGGTGCAACAGAGGTTCACCTGCATCTCCTCCAACCTCATCTATTGCATCCACTGCTCTAGGTGTCAGCTGCTCTACATCGGTGAGACCAAGCGTAGGCTTGGCGATCGCTTCGCTGAACACCTCCGCTCGGTCCGCAATAACCAACCTGATCTCCCGGTGGCTCAGCACTTCAACTCCCCTTCTCATTCCGAATCTGACCTTTCTGTCCTGGGCCACCTCCATGGCCAGAGTGAGGACCACCGGAAATTGGAGAAGCAGCACCTCATATTTCGCTTGGGTTGTTTGTACCCCAGCGGCAAGAACATTGACCTCTCCAATTTCAGGTAGCCCTTACTGCCTCCTCCCCTTCTCAGCTCTCTCAGCCCTCTGGCTCCTCCTCTTCCCTTCTTCTTCCCCCCCCCCCCCCCCCCACCCCCCACCCCACCCTGCATCAGTCTGAAGAAGGGTTTCGGCCCGAAACGCTGCCTATTTCCTTCGCTCCATAGGTGCTGCCGCACCCACTGAGTTTCTCCAGCATTTTTGTCTACTAAAGATGTGGACATGACTGATCTGCCTGACTTCCCCAATCCGTCCCAAACACCGAGAATCTGAAACTAACCCGACCTGACCAAAGACACAAATACAATAATCCCAAATATACTCTTGTCCCACATAATGCATGATCCCACTTAACCCAACATTACAGGCTCACCATGTGTGCATCCACATTTTAAAATCATATCAATGTACCAATCATTGAGTGTACTTGATTTTTCCTCCCAATGTGGTTGACAGGAGAGACAAAAGACTGCAGATGCTGGAATCTGGAGCACAAAATAAAGTACAAACTTATTCATAAGGTCATAAATGATAGGAGCAGAATTAGGCCATTCGGCCCATCAAGTCTACTCCACCATTCAATCATGGCTGATCTATCTCTCCCTCCGAACCTCATTCTTCTGCCTTCTCCCTATAACCCCCGACACCCGCACTAACCAAGAATCTATCTATCTCTGCCTTAAAAATATCCAATTCCACAGATTCATCACCCTCTGACTAAAGAAATTCCTCCTCATCTCTTTCCTAAAGGAACGTCCTTTAACTCTGAGACTATGACCTCTGGCCCAAGATTCTCCCATTATTGGAATCATCTCCACATCCACTCCATCCAAGTCTTTCCTTATTTGGTAAGTTGCAATGAAGTCCCCCCTCAACCTTCTAAACTCCAGCGAGTACAAGCTCAGTGCCGTCAAACGCTCATCATATGTTAACACACTCGTTCCTGGGATCATTCTTGTAAACCTCCTCTGAACCCTCCCCAGAGCGAGCAAATCCTCAGATATGGTTCCCAAGATATTGTAAAAGTCATTATGCAAACAGGAGCTAAAGGGCTGCCTTAATTCTGCTTGCCATGTCACCCTGTAAGTGGAGTTCCAGAGAAATAATCTCAGGCAAAATTTGTCTGCTACCAGTCAATTCTGTTGTTGATCCTGGATTTTTTTAAATTGAAAGATGCAGCATGGAAACTTCAGCCCACCGAGTCCACAGCAATTATTGATCAGCTGTTATCCCTCTTTTGTACGCACTCCTTACACACTAGGGGTAATTTCAAGAGGCCAATTAACCTACAAACCTGCACATCTTTTGGATGTGGGAGGAAACAAGAGTACCCAGAAGAAACCCAAGCAGTCACAGGGAGAACATGCAAACTCCACACAAACAACTCCTGAGGTCAGGATCAAACCCGGCTCTCAGGCTCTGTGAGGCAGCAGCACTACCAGCTGCACCACTGTGCCGCCCTTCAATCGATGATTTTTGCTCGTCACTCTAAATCTACATCTTGGGCGAGCCTACCAATGGGAAAAGCTTTTCATTATTTACTGTGTCTAAACTAGTCATGATCCTGTGCATCCCTCGAGGTTCCTTTGCTTCAAAGACAACAATCTCAGCTTCTTCCGTCTCGTAACTGAAATGCCACATCTCAAACATTTTAGTAAATCATAAAATACTGCAGATGTTGAAAATCTGAATTGGAACTACAGTACTCAGCAGGTCGGTTCTGATGTAATGTCATCAACCTGAAACACTAATTCTGTTTCTCTCTCCACAGATATTGCCTGACCTGCTTGGCATTTCCATCATTTTCTGATGTTATTCCAGTAAATCCTTTGCCTCCAACTATAGGACTTCCGAATCCTTCAAGGCGGTATGGCCAGAATTAATGCTGTCCTTCAGTTGGGATCTAACCAGTGTTTTCTTAAGGTCCAACATAATTTCCTTACTTTTGTCATCTGTGCCTCTACTTACGAGGTCAAAATTCCCACATGCTAAGCCCCTCTCCCAATATATCCTGCCATTTTCAAAGGTGTACTCACATCAGCACACATTCCTGCAGATCCTTAAGAACTCTGCCAGTTGGTGACAGTTATCTTTCCATTCTTCTTAAGCACCTAACTTTGTCAATTGGTAATGTGAAAATATAACCACAGATTTTAAAGCAATTTTCACTGAATGGTTATAGAATCATAGGGTTAGACAATATGTAAAATTGTAGCCCATCTCGTTCCTTCCGACCAAGTTATCTACCCGAGTTAGACCCTATTAGTGGAATTTCAGTGAGTGATAGTAAAGGTAGCACTGATAATAACACTCCATTTTGAGGATGGTGCTAATGCTTAAATAACATGCTAACCATTTCTAATATATCGTTACCAACAAAGATTTCCTGCCTAATTATTTTTTTAGTCCTACCAACCGTACAAAAACAAGAATACTTACATTAGGTGTAATTTGATAAGAAATATATTTTTTCATTCCTGAATATTTTGTTTCTATCTGAGGATTGGTTATGTTGCATTCCAATGGTACTATTGGATACACCCAGGATGGACCATCTTGATTGAACTAAGACAAGAGGAAAATTGTGTTAATTTAATTTACTTTACATATTATAATGATCACCCGGTCAGCATATAAACTCGTAATTAGAATTATATATTTATTTGATATTACTACAAATATACAACATTCACATATTGAAGAAGCATGAACATATTAAAGGTAAGACATCAGTGCTTGCTATTTGAAAGAATTATGAAGGGTAATGTTCTGGTATTGGAGTTACTTTAATTTCCAATCTTCCTCATTGTAAAATCAATGATTGATTGAATAAATAGAATTTGTAAATTTAAAAAAAAGTACAATATGCCATTGTAATGTAACGACAATATTACATGTTCTCTAATTTAGGGAATCTTAAGTTTTTGGCATGGCACCATATTGAAATCATTACCTTGTACATGCTTACATCAATCAACATAAGATTTGTCTGGAGTAAAACATTGTTTGGGTCACCATGGTCTGTTTTGCACTTTTGACAGCAGCCAACTTCAGTCTCACAGACTCAACTTCAAGCATGATGGGATAGGGAGATTTCACCGTCCATCTAAGTCTCCCGGCAGGACAACACACCATTTCTAGCTGGGATACATATTTAAATGTGGGAGCTCTCCATGTGTATTTTTAGTTAATACGGTGGCAAAGCGGTAGAGTTGCTGCCTGACAGCGCCTACAGTGCCAGAGACCCAAGTTTGATCCTGGCTAAGGATGCTTGACTGTACGGAGTTTGTATGTTCTCCCTGTGACCTGCTTGGGTTTTCTCCAAGAACGTCGGTTTCCTCCCACACTCCAAAGACATACGGGTTTGTACGTTAATTAGCTTGGTATAAATGTACAAATAATTGTCCCTGGTGGAGGATAGTGTTCATGTGCGGGGATCGCTGGTGGGTATGGACTTGATGGGCTGAAGGGCCTGTATCCTCGCTGTATCTCTAAAACTGATAAACTAAACCTTCCTCAAACCGAGTAAAGGAAACCTCTTTCTGTGGCCAGATGGGGTTGTTTTTTTTGCAATTAATATAGTAGGCCATTAAAGAAAAGAATCTTTTCTTCCCCCTAACCTCCCACTGTTGTGAACTCTTATTGGATGATAGTTGTGCCACAATCCACAAGATCCTCTTATTTGTAACTCACAAAGGGGATTACATTGAGGAACAAAGATATCCTTCCTCTATGAATTCATTTTAGTCTTTGCACACAAGCAGTTTGATAATCTGCCACCATTTCTCAAATATAATGGTGAGCACAAACTAACAAATTTGAGTTACAAATTGTGTTCATTGAAGCATACTGTATTAAAATATCAAATTGCAAGTATTTAATAATGACATGTTACTTACTACCAGATGAATTTTCATGGTTGTCTTTATAGTATTTCCAGAAATGAAGGGCTCAACTTCTGCTTTTGTAAACTGATATAATCTGCAAGAAACGGATGGCTATATTTAGATAACTGCAACCTGTACACACTTTTCTGATTATATGAAGGGATATTATTTTCCTATGTGCACAAAGTGAGGACAATGGTACATAAATTGTTTCTAACGGATAATTTTTTTTGATCATTGCCTACTCGCATTGCATGTGAGTGGAGTATCATTAAAGTGACAACTAAATTAACAACATTTTTCACTGCAAACGCCTTATACCCAAGAGTGTCTTCGAAAATGTGGTTTTATCTTTTACAAATGATGAATTTAGCGCCATGATGAAAATGTATGATATAGGTTTGTACACAGAATGAAGTTTGAAGTATATCAGCTGGTTAGAACAGTTAGTGAAGAATAGCGACAGTATCCAATTCTAATTTTAAATGAAATTTTGCCACCAAGACTGAAGCCCGTACATAAAAGAGGACCATTGGAGCATGGATAGAAAACTGCTAAGATACAGTAAACAGAATGACAATGAATGATTGTTTCTTGGGGAAGAAGGAAATATAGAGCGGAGTTCGTACTAATGTCATTGCTTTTTAATATTCACATAGACAATGTAATCATGGCGATAGAGAGGATGTTGAAAAAGAATTGGAGAAGATTAAAAAACAAACAAAACTAAAACCAAAAATTTAAAAAAATTGGGCCATCAACAAGAGAGCAGGGAAAGGAACTATTTATTAAGAAAGAACTGCAGATGCTGGTAAATCGAAGGTAGACACAAAATGCTGGAGTAACTCAGTGGGTGAGGCAGCATCTATGGAGAGAAGGAATTGGCGATATTTTGGGTCATGACCCATCTTCAGAAAGGAAATAATTGGTTTACACTTGTGTAGTACAGGCAAGGGCCCGATGGGCTGAGCAGCCTCCCCTCTTCTGAATATCGTGCTATCATTCTGAAAGCAATGCAAAGCCACTTCTTAGGAGTGTTACCATTTTAGTTTCTTCAATCAAGTCTCCCCTTAACCTCTAACTTTCCAGAGAAAACAATCCTAATCTATCCAACCCTGTAGCTCAAACCCTCCAATCCAGGCATCATTCTGGTAAACCTTGTCTGCACTCTTTCCAAAGCTTCCACATCTTTCCTGTAGAGGAACGACCAGAACTGTATGCAATACTCCATTTAATATTCGAGGCATATTACTAACATTATTCCATCAAGCGAATATGGGTAAAGGGATAAATAGGAGATGCTGAGTAAATCTGCTATATGTTGATTTGGCGACCTGCTCATGCAATGGTTTCTAACACATTGTATTTATTCATTATAGGGCATGGGTGACAATAAAGTGTTGTCTTGTTGGGTTGCTGTTCTTCTGCTGATGTTGTTCTCACAATACTGTTAAGTAGGGATTTTCAGGGTTAGATAAAGGAATGGCAAAATACCTTTTTAGTAAATATAGTGCATAATTTGCAAGATAACCTGCAGCCTGGTTTGGCAATTTGAATGCCTAGGAGCGAAGAAGACTGCAAAGAATGGTGAACACTGCCCAGTCCATCATTGGTACCGACCACCCCACCATCGAATGGATTTACAGGAGTTGCTGCCTGAAAAACGCAGCCAGCATCAACAGAGACCCACCACCACCCTGGCCACACACTCACTTCACTCCTGCTATCGGGAAGAAGATATAGGAGCCTGAAAGGCTCTGAAGAAGGGTCTCCACCCGAAATGTCGCCTATTCCTTCATAGATGCTGCCTCACACGCTGAGTTTCTCCAGCTTTTTTGTCTAGCCTGAAAACTGTAATGTCCAGGTTCAAGAACAGCTTCATCCCTAGAGCCATCTGGCCATTAAACACTACAACATTCAAGTAAGCTCGGAACTACATTGGGGTATTGATTTTGTGTTTTTTAGGTTTTTCAGGTTAGTTTAGTTAAGTGATACAGCATGGAAACAGGTACTTTGGCCTACTGAGTCTATGCTGGCCATCGATCACCTGCCACAGATATATGTGTGTGTGGACCAAGCCCGGAAAAATGTCCAGAGCAATGTGGTCCCAGCATGGTTTGATTTGGTTTAGTTTTTTTCTTTTTTTGTTAGTTAAGTTTAGTTTCTTTCTCTTTTTTAGTTTAGTTTAGTTTATTTATTTGTTTATTAAAAAGTTTTGTTTAGGTTTTTTAGTTTAGTTTAGTGATACAGCATGGAAACAGGTCCTTCAACATACCGAGCCTATGCCGACTATCGATCACCCGCCCACACTTGCTCCATGTCATCCCACCTTTCCACTCCCTACCAACTAGAAGCAATTTACAGAGGCCAATTAGCCTGCAAACATGCACATCATTGAGATGCGGGAGGAAACCCATGCAGTCACAGGGAGAATGTACAAACTCTGCACAGATAGCACCCAGAGGTCAGGATTGGCCCCGGGTCTCTGCAGCAGCACCAGCTTGAACAAAACTGGCAAGCCAAAATTAACGTTGAAAGTCAAACTGACTACATAGACTTGAAGTATGAAATTAAAACTTGAAATACTTAAATATCCAGCATCGGTGGAAGGAGAAACAGAATTGACCAGTGAATGGCTTTGATGAACGATCTTAAACAGCAAACTTTAATTTCATTTCTTTTCCCACAGATGTTGCCTGACCTGTCAAGTGCTAGCAGCTTTTCTATTCCAGAGTAGACTTACCACTTTTGCCAAATCATGTGTCAGGCAGCTGCTGCTAGTTGAATAAAATGTTGAAGTCACACCGCAACATGCAAAGTGAAAACAAATCCTTTTAAAGAAGAGCCGTGTTGGATCCCAGCAGCTATCAGTTGAGGAGTCCATGAAATATGCAGTGACTGTAAGTAACTTGAAAATCACCACAGACACAATAGTAGGCTCATTGGCAAGGTATCGAAATTGCCTACCGATGTGAATATTATTCAATCAGGTTTGCCCAAGTCTATCCCCCGATGATGGACCAAGTAGTTTGTAAATGAGAAAATCATGAATGGAGTTATGCATTCATTGCCAATTGTAACATATGCAAATATATTTTCAATTTGAGAACACCAAAAATTTGTGTAACTTGTACCATTTGAATACTGGTATACAAAAATTTGTTCTGCAAGGATACACATGCAAACACATGCAAACAAATATTGACAGAAAATTGAATGAAAATGTTATAGTGAACTGGTTGTCTGATAAACATTGACGATGAACAGAAATTTTACTTCGGAGTCACGTGAGTGACTACGTGAAGAGCCCGTCAGCACGCATTTGCATCATTACGTTTAACGCATGGCGCGCTGACTGGCTGGCTGGCGCGCAGCTCCAGCAGCGGTCCTTTTAAAAGACCTCAGCTGAGTATGAAAACTTAGCTGCGGTGAAAAATTTTCCTTCTCGTTACAGCATGGACAACGCGAGGGTGAAGACATGCAAGGCTGCAGGGAGAACCGCTTCGGAGGACCGTGGGAGTACGGTCAGCGGTCGGCAGTCAGTTTCACCATCGCGGTCGCTGCCAGCTGCACAGCCAGTGACTTCGGGCTTGGTGCCCATTGGACAGCATTTTGCATACCCCGCGGGGGAAAGCAAAGTGCAAGTCCAACAGGCCTGTAGACTCGGACGAGTCTGGCCGGGAGGATTCGCCTCCCAAGGTTGGCTGGACGCCTCTCCCCAAGTAGAGCAGCTCATGGAAAAGATGCTCATCAAAATACGCTCCGTGGTCGGGAGTCGAACCACAGCGGGGCTCGGGGACCCGCAGCAGCACCTCTTGCAGGGCTGCATTACGTCTCCCCATCCGAAGATGGGAGTGGAGACGAGTCCTGTGGGGACGACTGCTCGATGCGGGACCCGCGGGGAAGGGGAGGGACCAGGAATGATTTCTAAATTTGCGGTGCCGTCGCTCGTTGGAGAGCTGCTGGAAGAAGAGCTGGCGGCAAGCATCAAATATCTGGTCTCCCACCAGCTGCAGCAGCAGGTCATCATGGAGACAACCATGCGGTAACAGGCACCCAGCAACTGTGCATCCCTGAAGGTACCGGTGGTAAATAATTCCATATGGAACCACATTGGGGGCGGTATAAAGACCCAAGAACTGAAGCTGCAGAGAATTCTTAAATCTGCTGGGGTCAGGTCTGACAGCTTTCGCCTGGTCGGTGGATGGCTCCACATTATCGCATGCGCAGCGGGACGCAATGGCATTGTTGTGCAATGCACACTTTGAAATCAATTGCTTTCGCAAGAATGCCATTCGTCCCGTTCTCAACGCCAAGTTTGCGGGGTTGTGCAAATCCAGTAATGTGCAGCCACCAAACTTACTGTTTGGGGAAGACCTGTCCAGGCAGGTGAAAGACCTCGATGAGGAGTCAAAGCTGTGGGGCTTCTTCGGGCTCCACCAGTGAACAAGCCGTCGTCATCTTCGTCATTCCGCCGTTTCTAGCCTTATCCTGCATCCAGCACAAGACCGGCTGCGCAACCAATGAGGTCGGGAAGAACCGGACGGAAGTCTTTTTTAGGACAAGGACCGAGTCGACCCACCACGAAGATGCGCAGCTACCGTCCACAAGCACCCCAAAACCCCAAATATTGGGGAAGGAAATAACTGGCCAGAATCCATCTAGTACGGAGGTAGGTGGGTCTGGTTCACATTGTAACATACCGAGTGTAGAGTTATTGCATGTTGGTGGTAGGTTACGTTTCTTTTTCCATGAGTGGCGTTGGATTACTTCTGATTTGTTCATACTGCATAGTGTTGAAGGGTTTAAAATAGAGTTTACGGGCGCGTTGCCACCCACGCAGCATGCTCCAAGCCGTACCTTTTGCGTTCAAAAGAGAATGATTTGGAAATCCAGGCTGAAATTGATACTGTGTGTGAAAAAAAGGGTAATTGCAAAAACCAGGCATGAGCCACACCAATTTGTGTCCAATATTTTCACCAGAGAAAAGAAGGATGGGGGGTGCCGCATCATATTGGATTTAACCCAATTAAACATTTCAAAATGGAAAGCTTTGTTACGGCTAAACATTTAATTTCCAGGGGTTGTTATATGGCATGTATTGATCTCAAGGATGCTTATTATTCAGTCCCTATTCCCAAGGAACACAGAAAGTACCTGAAATTTAGCTGGATGGGGCAGTTATGGCAATTTAAAGCTCCGCCTAATGGGTTGACCTCAGCTCCTAGGCTGTTCACTAAAATACTAAAATCTGCCCTGGCTCTTTTACGAGCACAGGGTCACATAGTGATGGTTTAACTAGATGACATCCTCATCATAGGCAAAACTATGGAATTAGCTATTTCGGCAGTTTCAGCCACTAAATTTGTATTTGAAATGTTGGGTTTCCTAATTCATCCAGTAAAATCCAGGTTGACTCCATTCACTATCATGGATTACTTGGGATTTACTATTAACTCCAATCACCTGGTTGTGACTTTGCCCGAGGGCAAGAGATTGAAGTTAATAGAGTCCTGCAGCAATAAGATTGCACAGCAGCTGCCTTCAATTTGACAAGTGGCAAGTCTAATTGGAAAATTGGTTGCTGCATTTCCAGCAGCTAAATTTGGGCCTCTTCATTATCAGCAATTGCAAAGATCCAAGGTGCAAGCACTTAAAAAGAATTTGGGCCATTTTGACAGGGCCATGCAATTATCGGTTGAGGCAATTGATGAGCTCCAGTGGTGGATATTCAATCATGACCATTGTTCTGGCAATATTTCAATTGAAAGCCATTCAATGGTATTACAGACTGATGCAAGTGCTTTAGGTTGGGGAGCCACTGACACCCTTTCTAGCTGTGGTGGCAGATGGACTGTGCATGAACTATCTTTTCATGGGGTTAACTATTTAGAGTTGCTCGCAGCCTTATATGGTCTGAAAGCTTATTGTGCACACATGCAGCAGCTGCATGTTCAGTTACAGATAGATAATACTACTGCTGTAGCTTACATAAATCACATGGGTGGTATCAAGTCAGTATCCTGTGATAAATTGGCTAACCTCATTTGGCAATGGTGCATTATTCGGAATATTTGGGTTTCAGCAATCTACCTACCAGATAGATTCAACACAGTGGCGGACACCAGGTCACGTAAATTCAATGACAACACAGAATGGATGTTGAATCATAGAGTATTTAAGGACATTATTTCTAGGTACGGAACACCGGATATGGATTTGTTCACTTCAAGGTTAAACCATCAGTTACCTAACTATGTTTCGTGGGAACCAGACCCAGGGGCTGTAGCTGTAGACGCGTTCTCGCTACATTGGGGAGGAATGTTTTTCTACGCATTCCCCCCATTCTGCTTCGTCACTCGCTGTCTGCAAAAGATTCAGCGGGACTCTGCCTCTGGCATTCTGGTAGTCCCTGACTGGCCCACTCAGCCATGGTACCCGCTTGTTCTCGGCATGGTGGTACAACCAGTTTGGAGGATACCCAAACACAAGTCGTTGTTGACTAACCCCAGTTCTGGTGAAGTGCATCCTCTGCATGATCGGCTGAATTTGTTAATTTGCAGGTTTTGAGAAGACCTTTCCTTGGACTGGGACTAGCTGAACGTATGGTGGACGTTTTAACTGTGGCATGGAGAAGCAGTACGCAGAAACAATATGCATTGTATATCAGGAAATGGGAATTGTTCTGTGCACAGTACGATATATCATATGACGAAGTGCACATCACACATGTTCTGGAGTTTCTCTCACAATTATATCATGATGAGAGATTAAGTTATAGTGCAATAAATAGTGCCATGAGTGTGCTTTCGTCATATTTACATTCAGGTTCAGAACACCTGTCTGTGGGCTCTCATCCTTTAGTTTCTAAGTTTATGAAGGGAGTTTTCAATTCTAACCCACCCAGGCCCAGATACACAGGAATTTGGGATGTAGGGGTGGTTCTAAACTCATTACGTTCATGGGCTCCACCATCTTCCCTGTCTCTACTCCGGCTGACGCACAAGGTGGTCATGCTGATGGCTTTAGTGTCAGCTCAGAGGGTCCAATCCTTGCAAAAGTTACGGTTGGATAGTATGCTCACTTCTGACAGTGGGTTCACCTTTTTCATTTACGACAACATTAAACAAAGTAGACCAGGGTCCTCGGGACTTAAATTACAGTTCATGGCATATCCTTTGGATCCCGAGTTGTGTGTAGTTCGTTACCTCAGGCAATATATGAAAGTTACCAAAGGGCTTAGAGGTTCGGAGTTAGCACTACTAATCAGCCATAAGAAGCCACACAAGTGTGTCTCTACCCAGACCATTTCCAGGTGGCTTAAACTAGTTCTAGCCCATTCAGGTGTCGATACTAAAATGTTCAAATCTCATTCTAGCAGGGGCTGCAGCTACGTCCGCAGCAAGAAGCATGGACGTTCCACTGGACCAGATTCTGTCGGCCGCAGGGTGGTCCTCAGCACGCACGTTCCAGATGTTTTATAACAAACCATTAGCGAGAACGAGCGTGTTTGCTAACTCAGTTTTAAGTTCTATTGCATAGTCCCTCTCAGGTAGAGAGGTGACTACTGTTGTATTGTTTGTTTTCCATTAAATTGTTACTGTTCGAATACATGACTGAACAGTTTCCATCCTTCGTTTGTCAGTTATACAGTGTGTGACGCATGGATTCGTTCCACGGCATGGAGTCACAGAGCTTTAAAATCTTCACGTAGTCACTCACGTGACTCCGAAGTAAAATAGTAAGATTAAACGAGAACTTACCAGTTTGAAGTTTGATCTTTATTTTATGAGGAGTTACGATGAGGGATTACGTGCCCTCCACTCCCAACCCTTCCTCATAAAGCTAACTGGTATTTCTAGTGTCTTGCATCTTACTATTCTCAGGTCAATCGGTTCCTGTCTGTGACTCCACACCGCTGCTTTGAAGGTTGATGCGCATGCGTGCTGATGGGCTCTTCACGTAATCCCTCATCGTAACTCCTCATAAAATAAAGATCAAACTTGAAACTGATAAGTTCTCGTTTAATCTTACTATTTTAGCCCATGAAATGCATGCGTATAATGTAGTAACATTACTATGGCCAGATTCCAAAGCAACTGGTATGTTTCATTGCTAAATTGAGTTTGGAAGTATAAAGATCCTTGGCATTAAATGGCAATATGTTACTTATCATGGTATACAATCTGGACTAGAAGTTGCTAAGACTGAGATACAGAAAAGAAGTGAAGTGTTAGTTGGATAGCAAATTTGAAAAATCTAAATATTCGCAGATAACATTCATATAAATGCAGAAGCCCAAGTGTAACGAACCAGCAAGCAATTTGTAATGAACTTAAGAAACTATCCCTTTTCCACTAACAATAAATTATGCATATTCTTGTGACACAATCATTCCATCCTGTGGTATTTTGAGATTACATTGTTCTTTTCCTTGGTAAGTGATATCGAGTAACTCGAAATACAAAGATCAGTATGTCCCACAGTAAATCAAAGGGGAATTCATTAGTATTAGCTCAATGACTATGTTTAACACTAAATGTGTTCTAGTGTTCTAGTTAACCATTGCCATGACAATTTGATCATATCCAAACTGTGTGACATTCTTTTTTTTAAAAGTGACGTGCATTTTTTAAAAATTAGATCTCTTTTTATGGGTTCATTTTTTTAAACTTCAATGCAACTGAATCGTAAAAATATAACAAGCATGATTTGGAATGCTAAAGCCGTTCATACAATTGATTTTGCAATAATTGTTTTAAGCTACTGAAAGTAATCCTTTATTTCTGCAAAACACAGTGCTGAACACAGCAAGTCAGGCAGCATCTGGAGGGAATATGAAGGAAGGAAGGCAGAACTCCAGCATCCAGTGTCTATCTGGAGGGATTGGACAGGTGATGTTTCAACTCTTCTTCAGAATTATTGTATGAGGGGGGAGAAAGCAGGAAAAGAGGTGGGGGCAGGACAAAGCATGGCAAGGGATAGTGGATATAGGGGTTTGATTGGCAGGTAGGTGTGCAAAGGCTGGAGATGTAAAGGAGACAAAGGTGTGTCAGATAAGGAGAGAAATGCAAAGCCAGAGGAATGGATGTGGGTAGAAGGGGATGCTGGGGTGGGGGGTGGACAGGAAAGACAAATTTACTTAAATTGGATGTACTTAAAATTAGGGAATTCAATGTTCATACCATTGGTCTGTAAGCTACCCAAGATGAATACAAGATGCTATTCCTCCAATTTGGGTGTGGCTTAGCTCTGGCAATTGACGAAGCCCAGGACAGGAAGATCAGTATGGGAATGGGAAGGGAATTTAAAATGGTTCGCAACTGGGATCTACAGTAATAGTCCTTGGTAGACCGAGCGCAAGTGTTCAGCAAAATTGTTGCCTAGCCTCAGCTTGGCCTCGCCAATGTCAAGGAGGCCACATTGGAAGCACTGAATACAGTAGATGAGGTTAGAAGAGGTAAACTGTTACCTGTTTGCTCTTTTAGGAGACTGTTCATTACTGCCTCGCTTGTCCTCTGGTTCAGGGATAATCTCATAATCTTGGTCAATCGATTCTGTGTGAGAATGGCAAATGCGTTCACATGCACATTGATATATTCAAACTTTATGTATTGCTGTTCCAACAACACCTTCTCTTCTGAAGGCTAGAAAGACTCAAGAAATGCTATATTGTAACCAGTATTTAATTGTAGTATGCCGATAATTAAAAACTAAATGGCAGTGTGGGCTATAAAGAGGATGCAGAAGGACTTCATGGGGATATGGAAAGACTAGTTTAATGGGACAGGACTAGCCAAATGGAATATAACATGAGAGCATGAGGGGTTGTTCCCTAATAAAATAGTAGGGAAAATAAAAATGGAGTATTTTTTAAATTATGACAGCCTGAGAAGCGTTAATGTTCGGGGAGATCTAGACGTGCGTAGACAAACAATTGAAGGTTAAGATCCATCACAGTTATCAATTTGGTAGGCAACCATATATTGGGCTGTATAGCAAGAAGATTTGAGTACAAGAGTAGAAATATCTTGGTACAATTATAATGGGCCCATGTAAGATTGCACCTGGAATACTGTGTGGTCTCCAAACTAACAGAAGGGTAAACCTAGGGTAAAGAGTGTACAATGAAGGATAACCGGATTGATTTGTGGATTGTGCTGGAGTTTAAGTAGACTGGGATTATGCTCACTTGAGTTTAGAATAAAGGATAGGTTACAGAAATACATAAAATTATGATAGGGAGTCGAGGTGAGATGCAGGAATGATATTATACTTATCTTAAAACAAGGGTCAGCAATTCTGGACAAGTGTGTGAAAATATTTCCTCACCCACAGAGTAGTGAATCTTTAAAATTCTCTGTCAACAAGGGTTGTTGATTTTACTTCGGAGTCACGTGAGTGACTACGTGAAGAAGAGCCCGTCCAGCCACACACGCGTCATATCGTCAGACGCATAGTGCAGTGACCGATGTGTTTGGAGTGAGCAGAGCTCCTCCAAACCGGTAAGTAAAAAGCCTGAAGGTAAGTGTTTACTTACGTTTTTCACATCGCTTTCTTCAGAGAACTTGTAGTTGGGAAAACACAAGTCAGAATGAAGAAAGGATGTTAGAGGCGTACCGCAGGGAACTCAAGTAAGACCGCGGGTCGGCGTGTAGCGGGCGCCCTTTTGATTTTAAATACGGTTAAATATATATACCGTTGTAGCGCCATTAGGGCGCAAGAGAAAAAGGCCAGGTGGCCAGTAGACTCTGTAGAGTCAGACCGGAGGATCCTCGACTCAGGCAGACATTTTGTTCTAGTCAGGACCGCGTTGGGAAGCCAGCGCAGGGAATGCCTGGGGAAGGTCCGGGCTTAGCGTTGGTCTATAGGAGAGCCAGCGCATGGAGTGCTTTAGAAGGTCCGACTCAGCGTTGGCCTAAGGGAGAGCCATCGCAGGGAGTACTTGGAAAGGTCCGGCTCAGCGCTGGCCTACAGGGGAGCCAGTGTGAGCAATGCCTGGATAAAGGCATTTTTTATGCATTGTTCTACAGGAGAGCCAGCGCCAACTATGTCTGGAGAAGGACAGTTTAAGCGTTGGCCTACAGGTGAGCCAATGCCAGCAGCACCTGAAAGAGGGCTGCCTATGCATGGGCCTACAGGAGAGCCCGCGCGGCGAGCACCTGGAAAAGGGTTTACTATGCGTAGGCCTATGGGAGAGCCAGCGCTAGAAACACCTGAAGCAGGATGACAATTCGCCCCCTCCATGAGGAGGATTATTTTACGCAAAGATTCAGAAACGAATCATATGAGGACCACAGCCCAATAACAGAGCCTAAAGGACCAGATTTGGCACAATATATAAAATTTGTGGTTCCAAAACTATCAGGGGAACCATTGGGAGATAAATTAGCAATGTCAATAAATTACTTGCTCTCCCAGCAGCTCCAGGTTCTGACCATGCATGAGCTGTCAATAAATATGAAACCCGCAGTATTGAGCATTGTAAGCAGTCTCAGCGGGCGGGGGAAGAAAAAAAAATGGCAGAGGGTGTTGAAATTGCTGGTCAGGCATTACGGCTTTTTACCAGAGGTTTGGATGGAGAGCACGTGTCTGTATCACAACAAGGTTGACTTAGCACTCATGTGTAGTGCGCACTTTGAAATAAACTGTATTTATAAAAGTGCTATAAGACCTAACATATACCCTAAGTTTGGGGGGTTCTGTAAACCATCTAATATTTAATTGCCTAAAATCTGTTTTTGGAAAGAATCTAGCCAAAAAAGGATAAAAGACTAGATGAACCTGTCGGTGATTGGCAGATCAAATCGAAGGCAGTTTTCCCTACCAATGTGTGGTGACTGGGGATAGTGAAGGATCAAATTGGTCTTTCCCATATTTGCGTTGTAGGCGCACTCCTCCTGAGGTATGTGGAGGTTACAATATTCCACTAAGATCAGGGGATAACAATTGCCATAGGCAAACCCTGAGGTAGGGGGTCTGGTTCTGTAAGAGACATATTAATGTTTTACACTTACAAGTTGGGAAAGATTACAATTCTTGCTAAAAGAATGGCAATCTGATGTATTTATACTGTACAGTATTGTGGGGTTTAGAATTGAATTTTACCCATATTTGGTTTCTCCTACGAAGGTATTTCAAACCAGACACATATTTCTCAAAATAAGAGAATATGCAGATTCAGGCAGAACATGACATATTGTGAAAAAGGGATAATTAAGAAGTCAGTTCACCATCACCATCAATTTATGCCAAGTGTTTTATGAGAGCAAATGAGGATGGTGGGTGTAGAATTATTCTAGATCTGACAAGTTGTAACCCTTTTTTGTACAGTATAAAAAACAGTTTTTTTGGAACATTTGCCAATACTATACAGCCAATTTCAAGAAAATGCTATATGGCTAGCATAGATCTTAAAATGCATTTTACTGTGTGGCTGTATATGGTAAATAATCATAGATATTTTAAATTTAACTGGATGTCAATTATGGCAATTTAAAGCATTGTATTAAGGTTTAGCCTCAGCTCTGAGACCATTTGCCAGGTTGTTGGAACCAATCTTAGCATTACTAAGAACTCAGGGCCATTTGGTAATGGCCTATTTTGATTGTAGGAAACACTCAGGCTACAGCAGAACCATGAGTGTCAAGAATCAAGCTCACTTTGGAGATTTATTAACCATCCAGATAAATCTAAACGATTACCAAGCACAGTAATTGATTATTTGGGTTTCATTATTAAATGAGAACACATGGTAGTGATTCCACCCAAGGATAAAGGCTGCATTTAATTGGAAGTTGTATTAAGCTCATTACAGAGCACCAACCCTCAATTAGGCAGGTAGGAAACCTGCTTTGCAAACTATTGCTTATTTTCAGCTGTACAATTTAGATCGCTGCATTATCAGCATTTACAGCAAGCATAGATACAGGCATTGAGAATACATTTAGGGCATTTTGCCAGGCCCATGTAATTGCCAGTTGCAGTTATTACTGGAATACTATGATGGATCATGAGTGTCTCAAATGCTTCCAGAGAGATCCTGGTTGAAACACCTTCCATTATGCTACAGACTAATTTTAGTGCTCTAGGTTGGGGTCATACTTATATTTCCAGCTGTGGAGGTAGATGGAATGTGGAGAAAGTACCTTTGATCCAATAACAAGGGATCATTTAATGAGAGTTTTAGGAACATTTTATGGCCTAAAGCTTATTGCTCTTATATGCAAAGTTTGCGTGTTTAGGTATAGATTGACATCACTATGGGCTAGAAACGTATGTTAATCATTTGAGTGAAATGAAGTCAGAATCTTGTGATAGACTGGCTAACGTGATCTGGACCTGGTGTTTTTCCCAGAAATATTTGGTTTGGCAATCTACATACCAGATAGATTCAAAATAGTTGCACTCAAGGTCACGTAAATTCAATGATAATACAGAATGGATGTTGGATCGTGACAAAATTAATAATATTGTTGCACGGTTGGTGACTTGTTTGCATCCAGACTTAACCGCCAATTACCTAAATATGTGTCATGGGAACCTGATCCTGGGGCAGTAGCGGTGGATGTTTCTCGCTGCATTGGGGTAGAATGTTTTTGTACACATTTTCTCCATTTTGCCTCATTTAGTCAGTGTATACAGAAGATCAAACGGGACTCCGCTTCGGGAGTATTGGTGGTACCAGATTGGACCTACAAAACCATAGTACCCTCTGGTGTTAAAAATGATCACAAAGCCTCTTATGATTTTCCCAAACAGAATTAACCTGTTTGTGCACCCTATAACTGATGATTCACATCCTTTACATAATCGTATTGGTTTGTTGATTTGCAGATTCTAAGGAGTGCCATATCTCGGAAGAGGACTATCAGATCGTACTGTGGATATTATTGCAACCTGGAGGGATAGTACCCAGAAGCAGTACATTTCTTACATCATGGAAATGAGATATGTTTTAGTTAAGGCAGAATATTACATATCACACTGCAGACATCTCAGACGTGTTAGAGTTTCTGTCAACTCTTTATTTTTGATTGGCAGTTAGCTATAGTGCTATCAATACTGCAAGGTGTGCCTTTTCTGCATATCTATGGAGGGAATCAGAATAAAATCTTGTGGAGTCACACCTTTGGTCTGTAGATTTATGAAGGGAATTTTCAATTCTAAGCCTCCTAGACACAGATATACAGAAATCTGGAATGTAAGAGATGTGTTATGCTTTTTCGTTAATGGATTCCTATTACAGTGCTGTCCTTGGCCTAAATTACCATGAAGGTAGTTGTGCTCGGGGCACTGGTTTCAGCACAGAGAGCGAAAACATTGCAGAAACTACGAATAGACATGATGGAAAAAGCAACAGATACTATTACGTTCTATGTCTATGATTTGCTTAAACAGAATAGACCTGGAATCACAGGATGTAAGTTGGGGTTTTCAGCATATCCTACGGATCCACGTCTATGTGTAGTATCACATTTACAATGTTAGATTGAAGCCACCAGAACCTTAAGAGGTGCAGTATCAGCATTTTTTATCAGCCATAAATAACTGCTTAAGAAAGTGTTGGTTCAGACTATTTCAAGATGGCTGAAGCAGGTGTTGCTTGATGCAGGTATTGATACTGACAAATTTAAATCTCATTCCACCAGGGCACCATCAACATTGGCGGCCAAGGATTTGGATGTTCCAATAGAACATGTCCTCGCAACCTCGTGGTGATAAATTAACCATTAACTGGTTGCATCCATGTTGTGGTTGTGCATTGTTGATTGCTTTACTTATTTAGAGTCAATCAATGCAGTGAGACGCCTGGATTTGAATCTACGGCTTGAAATCACAGAGCTTTGAAATCTTCACGTAGTCACTCACGCGACTCCGAAGTAAAATAGTAAGATTAAACGAGAACTTACCAGTTTGAAGTTTGATCTTTATTTTATGAGGAGTTACGTTGAGGGACTACGTGCCCTCCACTCCCACCCTCATAAAGATCGAGCTGGTAGTTCTAGTCTTTACGTATCTTACTATCATACTTCAGTAATTGTTGTCTGTGATTTCACTCCGCTGCTTTGAAGATTGACGCGTGTGCGGCTGGAACGGACTCTTCTTCACGTAGTCCCTCAACGTAACTCCTCATAAAATAAAGATGAAACTTCAAACTGGTAAGTTCTCATTTAATCTTACTATTATATTTAAAACTGACTAGTACATGTTCAGTTGGGTCCTGTAACAGGCCATGAAGAGATTAAATTGTTTCCTACTGTGCATTTTCATTCTTTTTCTGGAAATCTTTACACCATATTGCTAACTTTCTTGAACATCTGGAGCATGAAGATTAAATGTAGTCCTGGAGGCACTTTGCCATTTACTGCTCCTTCCCCACTTTTGAAGGCTGGCTGGTTGGTAAAATAAAACAATCTTATTCAAATTCATGTAATGTAATTTGCTGTTGTACAACTATGGGAAATCACCACAAGATGCTTCATAGAAGCATTTTCAATCAAAAATTGAAAAAAGCCCACCGTTGCTGAATACTTTTCAAAGTATTCAGATGGTACGTTACACAAAATTACTCGTGTTATTCTTAAGCACTGCGTATGTACGTTCTTAAACATAACATCTCCCAGACTTTGTATCTGCAGCCTTAAACTAAGCAGCAACCAACAACAATAGTGAAGAAGAAATCAAAAGGCAATAAAAGAATAATTAATATAAGAATTAAAATACATACCAGAAGTGTCTGAATAGCTGCTGGATTTCTTTGATCTGAGCTATTAAAAGAGGAATTTGTTCACAGCCATTATCAAGTAGGAAAAACCTGGTTTGTAGTTAATCACCAACTGAGCAGAGGTCAAAGAAATTCCTGGTGAATTACACTATTCGGAATGATTATGCTTAAATTTATACTAAAACAGTTCTAGGAATAAATATAAATTCGTACATGCAAAGGCCGAATATTTTTTGAAAATAATTTTCACTTGCAAGAGTGAATTTTCGAAGGCAGAAGTATGAGATCATCCTGGGCCACAGCCAAAATTTAGTTTTGATTTCTTTTGTTTCTGGCCTTTGAAGATGCCCTTAGCTTTGTAGCTTTAAATGGATTATTGTTGAGAGGGATAGAATGGGATCTCCTCATGCATTTAAATTAAAATATACATACTTTGCATCAATGGGCATTTATGGGGTCAGCAGGGAGAGATAGATCAACCATGATTGAATGGCAGAGTAGACTTCTTGGGCCGAATGGCCTAATTCTACTCCTATTCCTTATGACGTTATGGGACTGATCAAGAGCAATGATTTCTGATCAACCTTGACCACAAATCAATTACAGAAACAAATAGTCAAGGAAACATCATTTGTGTAAATTGTATGCAGGCAGGGGGTGGGGAGTGGAGGTGTTTGTTGGACAGATACAAAATAGCCCATAAATAAAATGTTCAGGTCCTTATATAGACATTTCAGTATATTTTCTGATAAGATAATATTTCTAACACTGCTACAGTATTTATTCTGCTGTTCTTCACTTTCAAACCCAAATTATCCTTCATACACCTGGCCTTTTTCAAGATGAACATTAGGCGGCATGGTATTATTTCCTTGACTTAGCATGAATGAGCACCAGAGGGGTTCATAGCATTTTCTAGGTGAACCATTAAAGTGAATCAATGGAAATTGGGGCTATAGCAGGTTTAGTTGGTCACAAGCAAGCCTCCGTACATAATGTATTCAGGAGCAGTTCAAAATAATACTGCAGTCACTTACAAACAAACTTACAAGTATAGGGTGCAAACGTACTTAAAAAAAAAAAAAAAAAAAAAACTGAGGTCAGGTAAAGGGGGATGAAAGCTCGAGAGTTGGTATATCCCATTTGCGTGATGCATATAACAAAGTATTTGTTTTTCTCTTTTCCCTCTTTTTCTTTTTTCTTCTTTTGGGTCTATCTCTTAATCCTTTATTTTTTAATTTCTTTCTTACAGGGTCTTTGTTCTTTCTTGTTGTCACGTTTTTACACCTTCACTATTTTCCTTCACTTTCTCTTTTTTCTTAATCTTAACCTTTCCTTTTTATTAGTGTAAAAAATGACGGAGTACATTAATTGTAATAATATATACGTGATGAGTACTAATGTAATTGGTTGTAATGTAATGTACTTCTAATAAATAAAAATAAAAAATAAATAAAAAATAGGTGCAGGAGTAGGCCATTCAACCCTTCGAGCCAGCACCACCATTCAATATGATCATTGCTGATCATCTAAAATCAGTACCCCGTTCTTGCTTTTTCCCCATATCCCTGGATTCATTTAGCCCCAACAGCTAAATCTAACTCTCTCTTGAAAACATCCAGTGAATTGGCCTCCACTGCCTTCTGTGTCAGAGAATTCCACAGATTCACAACTGATCCATTCTATTAATATATAGGTTTATGTATGAGGTTTATGTTTATCTTGTTGAATTCAGCAAAATATTTATTTGTACCCAAGAATGAGTATAGAATAGAAACTTTATTTGCCACACGACCAGGGTTGGTGGTAATTGGGTTCGGTACATGATGGTACACTGCTTTAGCACATTAACACTAACAACAATAATAATAAAGCACATCACAAATCACAAATCTCACCAACAATACATAGTGCAAAAGAACAGACAAAAACCATAGTCAAGACACTGTATACATCAGAGTCAAAAAGTTATTGGAGGGAATTAAGTGTTCTTATTGTTGAGGGGAAGAAACTGTTTTTAAAACGGGTGGATTTTGTAGCAAGTGACCTAAGGCGCCTCCCTGAAGGGAGAGACTGGAAAAGGTGGTTTGCTGGATGGGAGGGGTCCGAGATGATCTTTGTTGCCCGTTTTGAGGTACGTTGGAGGTAAATGGAATGGATTGAGGGGAGGGGAGAGTTGATGATCCTAGAGGCCTTGGAGACAATGCGCTGTATTCTGTGTAGTGAGTGACTGTCAGTGTTTCCGTACCAGACTGTGATTGAGGAGGTGATGATGCTTTCAATGATGGATTGATAGAAGCGTACCAGGAGGTGTTTGTGGACTCTGAACTTCTTGAGCTGTCTGAGGAAGTATAGGCGTTGTTGTCCTTTCTTAATGATGTGGTCAGCATTGATGTGCCATTTTAGATTATTGCAGATATAGGTGCCCAGAAACTTAAATAAGTTCGTGGAGGTTATGGGATGGGAGTTGACATGGACCGCGGGTTTGAGGTTTTGTTTGCGTCTGAAATCTATGACGGTTTCTAAGGTTTTTGAGGTGTTAAGCTGGAGGTTGTTTTCTGCGCACCATTTGACTGCGCTGTCCACTGTTTGATGGTATTGTGATTCATTGTTGTCTGAGATGAGGCCAATTATTGTCGTGTCGTCTGCATATTTGAAAATTTTAACTGAGCTGCATTTGGATGTGAGGTTGTTGGTGTAAAGTGAGAAGAGCTGAGGTGACAGAACGCACCCTTGAGGGGCTCCTGTATTGATAGTCAGAGGGCTGGAGAGTTTTTCACCCACCTTGACTCTTTGTTGTCTGTTTGTAAGAAAATGTAAAATCCAATGGCACATGGCTAGGTGAATGCCCATGTCCAACAGTTTATTGTAGAGTTTAATTGGGTGTATAGTATTAAAGGCCGAGCTAAAATCTATAAACAGGATGCGTGCATAAGTGTTCGGTGATTCCAAATGATGTAGGGAGTAGTGAAGAGCTAGGTTGATAGCATCCTCCACAGACCGGTTGGCGCTGTATGCAAATTGAAAAGGGTCCATGATGGGGACAGTGTATGTTTTCAGAAGTTGAGATCCCACTGTGCATAAAACCCTACCAGTGTTACAGTACTGAAGCAGAATTCTCTTGATTGTCATTACGCACTTTAACATACCTCAACTGCATCTAGTTCTTCATAAGTTGAGTCAATGTCACATGCTTCTTCAATCTCAGGATGTGATACAGTGTCCATTATCAACTATAGAATGATTTTAAAATAATGAAGTTTAGATAATTAATATTAACAATATTAAAATAATGCTATAATATTACTAATAAAGTAATCCATTTTGATCATCACTCTTTAAAAGGACATGCAAAATTGACAACGGTGGTCTCGTAACTATAAGTAGTTTGTGATTTGTTGCAAAAAGCTATTGCAACCAGTAGGGACTAAATGGTTTCTATGTACAAGACTACCGCTGAAGCTATAGTTAATAGTGTGGATTTTTCTGTGAATGCCAATTGTAATCAATCATATTTCATCAACATTCACAAACATCTTTCAAAGCTCTTGACAATTTAAAAATTCATATTTTAAATGGAAAAAAAAGACAATCATAGTTTATATAGAAACTTGAAGTAAACCACACACAAGTATGGGAAAAAAAATGTCCTTGACTTTCTTCCTCACAGTACTGCAATCCCTATTGAATGTATTGGTTATGGATCCAAAAGCAAAATTCTCAGTGCAAATGTTGGGAATCCTCACAGGATGGAGCTCCGCCACTGGTCTCCATTGGATGGAAAACCAACAGGAAACTGAAGGAACATATAATGAAAAACAAAAAACATTGGAAATACTCAGCTGGTCAATCAGCAACTGTGGGGAGAGCAAGATTGATGTTTTCAGATCAATAGCTTTACATCCTGATGTTGCCTGACCTGCTGTGAATTTCCATCACTCTCTGTTTTCATGACCTTTCTGCTTGACTGGGACAAGTTAATAATGGAACAAGTCAGAAGCTAAACAATAAAGGTCAAGGGCAGAGAACAAAAGTGAAGGTCTGTAGGAGACATATGAACTCTTTAGCCTATCACTGACTCACTTCTTACTTTTCCTGCCACAGGAAGAAAAATCTGCAACTTTGAAACCTGCTTAATTTCTAATTTTTCCCAGTTTTGCTGAAAGGTCAATGATCTGAAATGTTAACTTTATTTTTATTTCCACAGATGTTGCCTGAGCTGCTAGGTATCTCCAGCATTTTCTCCTCAAATACCAGATTTCCTGTATCTGCTGTAGTACATTTTGCTTTTAAGGGAATGTACTATTGTGGAAATGTAGTGCAACTATTAACAATCCGATCCCAGAACATCCACTAATCCAAGGGAATTTTGTCCCTTTAATTAGTCATTTTAGCAAACCAGATTAGACAGATAAAATAAAATGATAACCATACTCATATAATTATTTTTAGAAACATAGAAAATAGGTGCAGGAGGAGGCCATTCGGCCCTTCTAGCCAGCACCACCATTCATTGTGATCATGGTGGATTGTCCCCTATCAATAACCCGTGCCTGCCTTCTCCCCATATCCCTTGACTCCACCAGCCCCTAGAGCTCTATCTAACTCTCTCTTAAATCCATCCAGTGATTTGGCCTCCACTGCCCTCTGTGGCAGGGAATTCCATAAATTCACAACTCTCTGGGTTAAAAAGTTGTTTCTCACCTCAGTCTTAAATGACCTCCCCTTTATTCTAAGATTGTGGCCCCTGGTTCTGGACTCGCCCAACATTGGGAACATTTTTCCTGCATCTAGCTTGTCCAGTCCTTTTATAATTTTATATGTTTCTATAAGATGCCCCCTCATCCTTCTAAACTCCAGTGAATACAAGAGTTTATTTGCCCCTTTTTGTGAATGATCTAATTAAACCTTTTCTTGCATCCTGCAATTATGAAAGCTTTTTCTTCCATGGCCAGAATCTTTGCAATATTGAACATTATCTGTTCCAAGCCTCATTATTGCTATCCTTCAATCTCATTGACAAATTAGAAACATAGAAAAATAGGTGCAGGAGTAGGCCATTCAGCCCTTCGAGCCTGCACCGCCATTCAATATGATCATGGCTGATCATCCAACTCAGTATCCTGTACCTGCCTTCTCTCCATACCCCCTGATCCCTTTAGCCACAAGGGCCACATCTAACTCCCTCTTAAATATAGCCAATGAACTGGCCTCAACTACCTTCTGTGGCAGAGAATTCCACAGATTCACCACTCTATGTGTGAAAAATGATTTTCTCATCTCGGTCCTAAATGACTTCCCCCTTATCCTTAAACTGTGACCCCTTGTTCTGGACTTCCCCAACATCGGGAACAATCTTCCTGCATCTAGCCTGTCCAACTCCTTAAGAATCTTGTACGCTTTTATAAGATCCCCCCTCAATCTTCTAAATTCTAGCGAGTACAAGCCGAGTCTATCCAGTCTTTCTTCATATGAAAGTCCTGCCATCCCAGGAATCAGTCTGGTGAACCTTCTCTGTGTACTCCCTCTATGGCAAGAATGTCTTTCCTCAGATTTGGTGACCAAAACTGTACGCAATACTCCCGGTGTGGCCTCACCAAGACCCTGTACAGCTGCAGTAGAACCTCCCTGCTCTTATACTCAAATCCTTTTGCTCTGAATGCTAACATACCATTCGATTTCTTCACTGCCTGCTGCACCTGCATGCCTACTTTCAATGACTGGTGTACCATGACACCCAGATCTCGTTGCATCTCCCCTTTTCCTAATCGGCCACCATTCAGATAATAGTCTACTTTCCTGTTTTTGCCACCAAAGTGGATAACCTCACATTTATCCACATTATACTGCATCTGCCATGCATTTGCCCACTCACCCAACCTATCCAAGTCACCTTGCAGCCTCCTAGCATCCTCCTCACAGCTAACACTGCCCCCCAGCTTCGTGTCATCCGCAAACTTGGAGATGTTGCATTCAATTCCCTCATCCAGATCATTAATATATATTGTAAATAGCTGGGGTCCCAGCACTGAGCCTTGCGGTACCCCACTAGTCATTGCCCGCCATTCTGAAAAGGACCCGTTTACTCCTACTCTTTGCTTCCTGTCTGCCAGCCAGTTCTCTATCCACATCAATACTGAACCCCCAATACCGTGTGCTTTAAGTTTGCATACTAATCTCTTATGTGGGACCTTGTCGAAAGCCTTCTGAAAGTCCAGATATAACACATCCACTGGTTCTCCCTTATCCACTCTACTAGTTACATCCTCGAAAAATTCTAGAAGATTCGTCAGACATGATTTACCTTTCATAAATCCATGCTGACTTTGTCCAATGATTTCACCACTTTCCAAATGTGCTGCTATCCCATCTTTAATAACTGACTCTAGCATTTTCCCCACTACTGATGTTAGACTAACTGGTCTGTAATTCCCTGTTTTCTCTCTCCCTCCCTTTTTAAAAAGTGGGGTTACATTAGCTACCCTCCAAACCTCAGGAACTACTCCAGAATCTAAAGAGTTCTGAAATATTATCACTAATGCATCCACTATTTCTGGGGCTACTTCCTTAAGTACTCTGGGATGCAGCCTATCTGGCCCTGGGGATTTATCGGCCTTTAATCCATTAGACTAACATTACTAGTGTTCAAAGCACCCATCCAGTTTGCCTGGGCACCACTTATGCAGCATATGTTGTAAGTACTTTGGTGCGATCCTGAGTAGAGTACACCAGAGGATATGGGATAGGGATGCCTTCTGCAGAAAGGAATTAAGTTGGTGGTACAAAATGAGAAAAATAAGTTGGTAGAGAGGTAGGTTTGAGGGCATCTGGGATGAGGAAAATGATTGAAGTCATTTATTGGTAACATAAGGTATGTGGGAGTCCAACAGAGATAAACAAAAAGAGTTGATATATTATAGGCGATAGACAAATAGGAAAACAATTAAAGAAACTATGTTTACTCACTAAAATATTAGGCTTAGCCACACAGCTCTGCGGAAGTGGCCAGCAGTGTCTCAATTCCCACTTTTATATCATCTTCTGTGAGGTTATATAAGTTATGTCATTCTACAGATTATTTTTAGTGACGGTTGTATAACAATGAAGGGAAATCATCCGATTAATTTAATAAAACTCCAATACATTTTCTGAGTTGCTTTTGCTGAAATTCTCTTCAGAACTCTCCTCGCTTGTTTTCAAGAACTTATCTAATAATGAAACAAATAACCGCCATGTGGTGTGATGTGTATAAGTGATTTTATTTTCACTATTCGCTGGTGTTCTACAAAAGTGGAACAAACCAGAACAAACAACTAAAATGTTTCATTCAGATCAGACATTTCGGATGGGAAGGCAAATTAGAAGCAATTCAATGCATTGGAGGTTTTTCTGAAATTTTACATCAAAGTATAATTTATAATAAATTGAGGCAAACCTGTCTTGCATCTTACCTCCACATATTTTCCAGGAAACAGTCCTTGCTCGCCAATAGAATTGATGCCTTCATACCAACTATTGTCTTTGTCCTGAAGAAACAATTAATTGCATCTGCTGAGTAGATGAGTCTTGTGAAAACATTTTAAAGAACATTGTTTCAAAGAAACATCACCTGCAGAATGAAAACTACAGTTGAATAACATGGAAAGTGATTCAATAAATAGGTTTTGAACTAGATTCACTTCCTGGTATTATAGATGTAGATGGAGAAATTCAGCAACATTTTGATCAGTTTTTGGTTTCTAACTGGTTTCAAATTGTAACATTTCATCTTGGAACTGCACAAGGAAGCAATAGTTTTATTTACGATACTCCATGATTGTCTGATAGCATCAAAAAACAATTGCTGGATGCATTAACTAGGGATTCTGTTCAGTTGGCATCTCCTTTTTGAGAACTTATTTCTAGAAACGTTTTGAGTTGCATTTTTAACTCCACTCAGCAAAATGTTTAAAATATTGATTTGTCAATTCCAATTAGTAAAATTCCAGAATGGCCATTTTAGGTGCTTGAGTACATTGAAACTAACTTTTGTCTCTATTGGCTGTTTAGGAAGTGCGATGTTATTTTTTTTTTTTTTTTTTTTTTTTTTAATTTTTATTTATTAGAAGTACATTACATCACAGCCACATACATTAATACTCGTCATTTATATCTTCTTACAATTAATGTACTCCCTTTATTTTTTTTTTACGCTAAAGAAAGAAAAGATTGAAAGAGAGAAGAAAGTGAAGGAAAAAGTGCAAGTGTAGAAAAGTGTAGAAAATGTAACAACAAAAAAAAAAAAAAAGGACGAGGACCCTATGAAAGCGAAATTAAAAACAAAAAAAAAAAAGAGTTAAGAAATAGGCCCTAAGAAAAGAAAAGAGAGAGAGAAAAAAAGAAAAACAAATGTTTTTTTTTTGAGCATCACGTAAATAGGACATACCAACTCTTCAACTATCATCCCCCCTTACCCGACCTCAATTTTTTATTTTTTTAAAGTACTTTTGCACCCTATGTTTGTAATAATTCTATAAATGCAGACCACGTCAGGTGGAAGTGATCTGGTTTACCTGCTAGGAGGAGTCTTATCTCTTCAAGGTGTAGTGTTTCAAACATATTTGAAATCCACATATTTATAGTTGGTATTGGAGCCTTCTTCCAAAATTTTAGAATTAGCTTTTTTCCAGTTATTAACCCATAATCCATTAATTTCTTTTGAAACACATTTAGTTCTGGATCATCTTCCGTTATTCCGAAGATAATCCATTCTGCTTTGGGTATCAGTCTTGTTTTAAATAACTTTGTAAAGATTTCAAAAATTTCATTCCAAAATTTTTGAATTTTTGTACAGAAGACAAATGAGTGCGCTATAGTTGCTTCTTGGGATTGACATTTATCACAAATAGATGATACGTTTGGGAAAATTTTATGAATTTTAGTTTTCGAATAATATAATCTATGTAAAATTTTAAATTGTATTAAAGTGTGTCTTACATTAATCGAGCATTTATGTACTTTTAATAAGTATTCATTCCAACTTTCCTTTGAAATTTTAATAGCTAACTCTTGTTCCCAGTCTCTTCTGATACCCTCCGTAGATGGTATTTGTACATTTAAGATAATATTGTACAAATATGATATTAAGTTTGCTGATTCCGCTTTTGTCTGCATTGCCTCGTCCAGTACATCTGCTGGGTTATTATGATGATCTTTTATATATTTTTTCAAATAGTCGCATATTTGAAAGTATTTAAAATATTGATTATTTCCGAGTTTATATTTTATTTGTAATTGTTGAAATGAAAGTAATTTTCCAGTTTCATACAAGTCACCAAGCGTTTTAATTCCTAGTCTATCCCATTGTGTATAAGCTTTATCTATAATAGAAGGACTAAACGAAGGGTTATTGACTATAGGTAATAAAAGTGATAAGTTTCTTAATTTTAAATTTTGTTTTATTTGTTTCCAAATACGGATTGTACTATGAATAATTGGGTTCTTATTATAGTTTATGTTATTCAATTTCATTGGAGAGAGGAGGATCGCTCCAATGTTTCTAGAGGAGCAATCCTCTTTCTCCATTACAATCCAGTCTACTTGCTGGGCGGAGTTATCCATCAGTTGAATCATGTTTTTAATATTTACTGACCAATAATAATACATAAAATTGGGTAGTGCTAGACCCCCCAATACTTTAGATTTATTCAGATGGGTTTTTTGTATTCTATGTGATTTATAGTCCCATATAAAATTAGTGATATCTGAGTCGAGTTTTTTAAAAAACTTCTTAGGTAAGTATATAGGAATTGATTGAAATAGGTATAAAATTTGTGGTAAAAAGATCATTTTTATTGCGTTTATTCGGCCTATTAAAGACATCGGAAGCGTTTTCCAGAATTTAATTAATGTATTCAGTTTATTAAGTAGGGGGTCAAAATTTGCCCTGAGCATACCTTGATATGCTCTGGTAATTTCGATTCCCAAATATTTAAATTTTTCTGTAGCTATTTTAAAAGGGAATTTTAAAAGATGTGTTGAATCTTTCGGTTTTATTGACATAATTTCACTTTTATTCCAATTTATTCTATATCCAGAAAAAGATCCGAAGTCTTCAATTAAATTTAATATATTTGGTATAGTGATTTGAGGTTTTGTAATATACAATAATATATCATCCGCGTATAAAGATATTTTATTATATGAGTCTTTAGTATTATATCCATGAATATCAGGGTGTATTCTAATTTTTTCTGCTAGCGGTTCAATAATGAGAGCAAACAGCTGTGGTGATAATGAGCATCCTTGTCTATTTCCCCTTGATAGTTGAAATTTCGAGGATAATATGTTATTAGTAAGTATTCTAGCTGTAGGTTTGTTATATAGTAACTTAATCCATAAAATAAAATTCTCTCCCAGTTGAAATTTTTGTAATACTTTATCCATATAGTTCCATTCTACTTGATCAAATGCTTTTTCAGCATCCAGCGAAATAATTGATAATTCTTGATCTTCAGATTTGTGTGAGTGCATTATGTTGAGTAGACGTCTCATATTATTAGAAGAATATCTCTTAGGGATAAACCCTGTCTGATCTGGGTTTATTAATTTACTAATGTATTTACTTAATCTTCTGGCTAATGTTTTCGCTAATATTTTTTGATCTGTGTTTAACAATGCTATAGCTCTATATGAGCCAGGATCTTCTAAATCCTTATTTTTCTTAGGTATTAATGTAATCGTTGATTCCGCTAATGTATCAGGTAGTATTCGTTTTTTAAAAGCGTATTGGTACATTTTTTGTAATCTTGGTATTATTTTTTCATAGTGCGATGTTATGCTGCTGTTGAAGACCAGTTGGAAAACGTGGCTTTGCTTTGCTTTTTTTTTTGTCATTTTTACTGAGACAAATGAGCATATTGCAGGAAATATCATTCATCTTAAATATAAAAACTACAAGAGTACAAAAAGTTTCAAAGTTTGCATGTCTCCATAGACAGAATTTCACACCTCAACAATGCAGATGAAATTGAACTTCAGCAAGAGGCAGTCTGTAACTTAGGTGACCAGCTTGGCAGCTGAAGAGTTATGAGAATCCAATGAGAGACATGGGCAAAGCTAGTCAGTTTGCTGCCTCATGATCAGCCAGACTAGCAATGAAATAGTGATCACATCTTTCATTCAGATGTACTTGCGTTGTTGTTTTTCCTATTGTAAGTCACATTTGGCTAAATACGCATTGCAATAACTTGAAGGGGTTCCAATCCTTGAACGTGTAGCTGATGTGTGATCATAGTCAGCAATAGTCTGTCAACTCCTGGTAACACACTGCTTCAGCTTGTACACAGAGGCTTATAACCCTTGAATGGAAAGTTGTTTTGTCTCGCTTAAGATACAATAGCACAGACCATACTTGGTCTTAATTGTAGAGGAGAGGATTGTTATAGCCCTGGTTGTCCATATACATTTTGAAGAAAAATGAAAACTGCAGATTGAAAATATCTTGATAATTCACAAAATGGGTGGATTCTATGCAGACAGATAAGGGTTGTTCTTGGCATTATCTTCAACACAGACTTTGTAGGACAAAGGGACTGTTCCTCTGCTGTGCTATTCTAGAGAGAGTTAGATATACAGTTAGAATTAGATCTTAGGGCTGTACTGTTTCAAGAGAGTTAGATTTAGCTCTTGGGTCTAACGGAATCAAGGGATATGGGGAAATAGCAGGAACGGGGTACTGATTTTGGAAGATCAGCCATGATCATATTGAATGACGGTGCTGGCTCGAAGGGCCGAATGTTTCTATGTTTCTATATGTTCTATGGGTATTATTAAACGATGCATGATAATTTTCTCATGCACACTATTTTGCTGTACGATTGCTGAAGATTCTTTACCTGGTAGGTAACTGTAATAATCTCTCCTGGTGTTAGAGTCAGTTCACCTTCTTTGCGACGTTTGAAGTAGTATCGAACTTTAGCCTAAGTAAAGAAACTTGAGTTATGTACAAAGAATATGGTTCCCTAAACTTCCCATAATTTCACATTGGTTTAGTTTGAAAATAGAAATGCCAAAATGGTTCTTAATTCTGTTTTATTTTCCTGTGGAAGACTATTGGATAAAAATATTGATTTTATTTGGGCCTAGATTCAAGAGGAAGAGGGAGAAATTGGCAGCAAGCAAATGTTATGAACATATTTACAGATGGGGAAGCAGGATATATAACGTCAATGCTGGAAATCTGAATCAAAAACAGAAAAGACTGGAAAACTTAGCAAGTTGGGCATATGTGGAAGATAATTTGCTCAAACTGAAAAATTGCTGCAAATTATAAAATGTGTTGCATTATAACCCATTCCAGTGTTATCTATATGCAATATACTTTGTGCATAAACTGGCACAATGCGATTCGTAATTACCCCACCAGACTGAAATAATAAAACAGTGCCATTAGCTATAGCATAGAAAAGATCTTTAGTTTCAATCTTCTTGACATTCTACAAGCATTTTGGAGTGTTTGATATTAGGTCACCCATGTCCTTTTGAATCTCCTTCCACTACTAACCTTGGCAGTCCATTCCCGAACCTAGTCACTTGCCGTGCGTTAAAAAAAAATCCTCACAACACTTTCGATATAATCACCTTTTCTTTGGAAGAAAAAATAATAAGATGAAGTATTTGTTTTAAATAGTAAGGAAATAAAAGATGTTGATACTCTGGGGAACCTGGCTGTTCTGTTCAAGAAACGGAGAAAGTTGACATAGAGGTCTAGCAAGCGCGATAAGTTCAATTTCGCCAAATTTGTTCAACTCTTATACTAGGGAATTATTTTTTACCACCACTTAACGGCCAACAAATCAAAGTTCTAAACCATTACATGTCATTATCTGTAACATAAAGTAACGCCCAATAAAGTTGTTGTACAACTTCCTCACATCACTTCAGTTCACTTCAGTCCTAATTCTTTTGAAAGGACAGTGGCCTGAAATATTCCTACTCCTGGAGTTCGAAGAATAGTCATCTGTCCATTTCCCCCAGATACTGCCTGGCCCGCTGCGTTCCTCCTGCTCATAGTTTTCTGTTCATTAAATAAGATTATGGCCGAAATCTTGAGTTCTACTCAAAGTTAAGAACTCGCCTGTCCAATTTGTTCTGAATTACACTGAATATTTTTCAATAACCAACTTAGCACAATGAAAATAAGATTCCCAAGTGATAAAAAGCTCTGTGTGTCCCAACAGAGTGGCGCCTGCCTACCTTCGAGGACATGCTTTCCAGGTCCGCCGAGAGTGTAATTTTGAACAATGATTTGTAAAGTCTGCGGAGGAAAGTAATTCAGCGCTCAGTGTTCATCCGGCAGCGGCACGTCATTCCTTTTCGGCGAACTTTCTCTTTTGTCAAATGTGGAGTTGTTGCCGATAACGGAATCTACCATCCCCTGCTGGATAGCAAACGGTATCGTTTTATAGGACCTTCAGCGTGGCTGAAGAAGGGTTCCGACCCAAAACGTCACCCGTGTCTTTTCTCCAGAAATGCTGCCCGACCCGCAGTTACACCAGCACTATCTTCGCTTTATAGGATACAGACCGACGGACTGATCATCGAGGGTGGTGAAATCTTACTTTGAATTGATTCAATGGGCAACATTTAAATGTTACTTATATTTTGGCAAAAAAATGCAAGTAGAACAATTCAGTGAATAAAAAGGTTTTTAAAACCTTATGTTCGTAACTTACACAACTAAGCAAGGCGAATAATTGTCCAATTCATTACTGTGCTGGAAATCAGGAATAAAGACGGTGTTACATCTTGATGCAAGGTCAATGGCCTGAAATGTTATCGGTGTCTCTCTCCACAGATGTCGCCTGATCTGCTTTAAAAAGATGCAAAGTGCTGGATTAACTCAGCGGGTCAGGCAGCATATCTGGAGAACATGGATAGGTCATGTTTCACAGAGTGCTGGATTAACTCAGCGGGTCAGGCAGCATCTCTGGAGAACATGGATAGGTGATGTTTCGTCTTGCCTGATCTGTTGATCGTTTCCAGCATTTCCTGTTTCAAGAAGATTAATTGTATCTGTTCTCTTTAACGCAAAATATCAAATGCCAATATTTTGTCAACGGACGCCTCACTGATGCCAGTCCCACGTGTCGGCGTCTGGCCCATATCCCTCCATTACCTATTCGATGCATGAGCCCGTCCAAGTATCTTTTAAATGTAATTGCACTCAATTCTACCAGTCCCTTTAGCAGCCAGTCCAAATACACATTGCCCTCTGTGAAAAAAATACCCTTCAGGCCTCTTTTAAATCGTTCCCTTCTCATCTTAAACATCTGCCCACTAGTTTTAGATTCCCCAACTCTGGGGGAAAAGGCTGTGATTACCCACTTTGTCCAATGCCCTCATGATTTTATAAACCTCCATGCGGTCATCACAACGGCTCCTGTGTTCTGTGGAATAAAAAGCCCAGGCTATTCAGCCTCTCTTTACAAACTCAAAACCTCCAGTTTTTAAGCAATACCTGAAAAATCTTTTTCAATTTAATAATATCCTTCCTATAGCAAGGTGATCAGAACTGTACATAGGATCCCACATGTGGCCTTACCAACATCTCGTACAACTGTAACATGATGTCCTAACTCTTGTACTGAATTTCTAAAAACTCTAGTTTTTAATGAAAAATATGGTCAATACTTGTTGGCCCATTACAATTAACTGAAATACCTTTTAATCTTTTATGTAGTAAATGCACTCTTGTCATGATGGGAATGTAACTTTGTTGTGTAATTACTTTTCTTGTCTTTGCATTTCGAATTATCTCATGCTTTTGCTTTCGTCACCACCTCAATCTAAAAGAGATGCTAACATTTTGAAAAAAATCTTGCTCACAGGTATTGAACAATTCTCCATCAAATGTTCCACACAACCTACCTCCACTTCCTCCATGTGCAGCATATTCAGCACACTCTCACCCCTTGGAAATAATTTTAAAATGAATTTGCAGTTCCTCTTCTAAGCTGTTATTCTGGGTCTATTCAGAGTAATCTCAATTCAGAGAACTCAATGTGTTCTTTCCCTTAAGAATCTTGAATATACCTCACTAAGTATCTGCTACAGAACAATCAGACATGTTTTCCCTCACCCAAGACATCAACAGCATAGGACCTTTGAACAGAAAATAAAGTCTGAAATTTAACATCAATTTGTTGCAAACTAAACATGTACATGTTTATGGTCACAATTTATCTGCCTATTATATCTTGTACTAAAAGGATACAACTTAAATTTTTACTATCCATCATCCAAGGCCAGAGAGCATATTTAAAGTAAAGAGATTGATCTAAAAGCAGGCAGACAAAAATGCTGGAGAAACTCAGCGGGTGAGGCACCATCTATGGAGCGAAGGAATAGGTGACGTTTCGGGTCGAGACCCTTCTTCAGACTGATGGGGGGGGGGGAGGGAGGGAGGGAGGGAAGAAGAAAGGAAGAGGTGGAGACAGTGGGCTG
>JAXLNO010002989.1:0-67710 GCA_038087875.1 Malacoraja senta
CTTGGGAGGAAGGATCATGCTCCAAGCCTTGCCACCATTCACACCCTCTCCCCACACTACACTCACCACCACAGTTTTTAATTAATCTTTCTGGTTCTGTGACAGACACATCACTATTGTCTCCTTTTATGAGCAGGTGCCCATTATTGCATTCCTTTATATACTAACGTGTTAATTTAAGCTTGAACTGACACAGGAATGTATACAAACTCTCTCACCCACAAATCAGTTTGAAATATGTAAAATATTTTTCACTGTTTCCTGCTTTCCAAAATTGCAAAAAATTGGCTTTTTTTTATATTTGATCTTTCTATAATTTAGATTGCATGCCTTTGAAAGTTTCTGTTCAATTAATCCTAGACTATATTTGCTAATTAGGTGAAAGAATATCTACGCAATGAATTTGATAAGTACGGAATTGATCACAATGAAACCCATCAGGATATTATGGTAGATGATATCTTTAAAAATGAAGATGAGGATGAAGATGGATACATCTCTGCCAGAGAATTTACATATAAACATGATGAACTGTAAACATAAGTCAGTTCTGTTTCCTATCAGTGGTTTAGGACCTTGCATTGCTGATGTTAATGGAAAGAAGATCACTCCATTACAAAGTGACCAGATGCGTAAAGATTGTTTAAAATGTTTTTGATTAAGTCAATGTGATGAACTATCAATGTTTCACCATGTGGTCTTGATTTAAAATAAATTAATCCTTTCTGTGTTTTACCCAAGCACACGTTGACATATCTAAAGATACTGCATGTGTATATTTATATATAAAGCAATTTGACAGCAGTACAGTTATTTAGAAAATTATTTTCTTACCTCTTTATCCCATCCCTTCCCAACCACACTGACCATGTTTGGTTAAAATTAAACTTTTTTTTCTATGTCACAGTTAAGAATGCAATTATTGTTAGTAATTTGGTGAATGATTTGTTCCAACATAATTCAATTACTCAGGGTGCTCCTGCAGCCAATGAATTGTTGCATCCAAATTTTATTCTGGTGTCATAATCTTTGCCTCCACTATTGTCAAAGTCCATTCCATATGTCATTCTCTTTACCATATACAGAGCTTTATGTTTTAAATTGGTCTTCAAATTAATACAAATCCATTTCTCCTTGTCCCACATTCAGAGTATACAGTGAGATCATTTTATTTATGCGCACATACTTTTCAATTCCTCCCATCACATCTTGCACATCCCTAACTTTTATTCATAGCTCAGACTTCTACATCTTTGTGGCTGTACCTTTTACTTAAATGTCTGGCTGAGCAACTGTATATGGATTCCATGTCCAAGATGTGTAAAGTTTATTGTAATGTCTGATGACATTTTTACCTTCTATCATTGTGATTTACAATCCTTTTAGAAACATAGAAACATAGAAATTAGGTGCAGGAGTAGGCCATTCGGCCCTTCGAGCCTGCACCGCCATTCAATATGATCATGGCTGATCATCCAACTCAGTATCCCGTACCTGCCTTCTCTCCATACCCTCTGATCCCTTTAGCCACAAGGGCCACATCTAGCTCCCTCTTAAATATAGCCAATGAACTGGCCTCGACTACCCTCTGTGGCAGAGAGTTCCAGAGATTCACCACTCTCTGTGTGAAAAAAGTTCTTCTCATCTCGGTTTTAAAAGATTTCCCCCTTATCCTTAAGCTGTGACCCCTTGTCCTGGACTTCCCCAACATCGGGAGCAATCTTCCTGCATCTAGCCTGTCCAACCCCTTAAGAATTTTGTAAGTTTCTATAAGATCCCCTCTCAATCTCCTAAATTCTAGAGAGTATAAACCAAGTCTATCCAGTCTTTCTTCATAAGACAGTCCTGACATCCCAGGAATCAGTCTGGTGAACCTTCTCTGCACTCCCTCTATGGCAATAATGTCCTTCTTGTCCTGGTACATATTTTGTCTTTATGCTTTGCATCGATTCAATATTATGTCAAGTTTAGAACTTCTTGTTTAGTTACTTTAAACATTCAGATTACAAACAATGTCTGATCCTTTTTTCCCCATTGAGAAAAAAATTTAGTACTGCTGTAAAAGTCAACATTTCTACATTTGCTTTTATTGTGAAATTAATTATGCAAGTATTGCATGTGGAATTGTATACAGTTATTAAAAAATATCATTAACGTTTAAAAAGCAAGATGAAAGTAATAAAATGTTTACGGCCCAATAGCCTTTGATAGTACTTTTTAGCCAGCAACATTGTATATTTAATTCTGTTTACAAATTCGGGTACTTAAATGCATATTGTTACATATTTTTCTGTGATTTGTTATTTGACTTGTTTGAAAAATCACATAATGGAGATAAGAATTTAAAAGCTGTATATGTTTAGTCAGTTAATTGTCTGCATGAAAAAGATAGAACCAAAACAATCGCATTCTTACCATGATTTCTGAGGGATCCTAAGTACTTAATATCTGTCTATTGCACAGTTAAAACCTCTGTTTGACAGCAGTTTAAAAAAATGATAAATGATTCCATCCCTATCAGAAGCAATTCAATATCTTTCAAACCAGTGAACTAGCATTAACTATTATCTGTTAAATATTCTGTAAGTATTCAAAGATTAAAAGGGCGATGTTTTCAAGCTTAAGCGTTCCTCCAGTCTCTTAAATTAGAGTAGAACAAAAACATGGACAACTCAATACCAACAAATGGTTTGGCGTAAAGTCAGAAGTTAGTGTAAATGTCCACAAAGCTAACTCGTCCTGAAGCACTTTTGGAATCATTCCAAGTCAGCGCCCTGATTCCATTGGACTACCATACCCAAAATGTTTGTTATATCCTCTTCAAATCCACCACCAGATCTGGATATTGGTCTGTACCTGCTGCAAGCTGGTTCACATTATCCATCTGAAAGTTTCTCAGAGATTTGTATTAAATGTTCTGCGGTCTCTATCTTGAGTCAGACGATTTCCTTCCTCATCTCTGCTACATCTCACTAACTCAAATGTGTTCATTTTCATTTTGCCCCCCCTATACCTTTGGTACATATTAGCCTATTATTCCATGACTTGATTCTAAATTTGGTCAAATGCTGCATTGATGTTTATAAAAGTCACTCTGCGTGCCTCTGAAATTTGGATATTTTGTTTGTGTCCAGACCAAGGCTGTAATGAGATATGAAATTGAATTGTCATGGCAGAACACAATTTGAACATCAACAAGCATGTTGCAGATGATAATACTCAGACAAATGTTCCAAATCGGTGATTATTTCAAAAGCCATATCCGACCACTGCATCAATAGCCTAACTTGTAAGATCAGGTCAGCGGAAGGGTATTTATGGTGAATGGTTTGCTTTGTGATTCCCAAAGCCTTTCCACCATCTACAACGCACAATTAAGAGCCTGATTGGAATAGCCTTCACTTGACTGGAAGGTTTTTAGTTATGTTTGGATTGTTATTGATCTGTGATTGCCCTGCTAATTCTTACAGCCATATTAGATTCTAAAGGCAATATAATGCACCTTTAACAGTCGGTATCTAGTTAATGTAGCAGACCTGAAGCAGAAACGTGTTCTTCAGCACCGGGCACACTTTCCTTGTCACTTCTGTAACTTTAAACAATTTTAGAACACACTCATCCTTGTACAATCATGGCAAAGGTGAGAAAAGGATATCAGCCAGAAACATGTAAGAAATTGAATAATTTCTCTAAAATTGCACCTACCTATCTTCCACGTGTTCAGTTCCATATGCTGGGCACAGAGGCCCAAGCTAGATTGAATTCCAAAATTGCCGGCACTGGCCTCAAACCACCTTTGTTTGGTGTAAGAATGATCGACCTACTCTGTATCCTGGTTTGTCAGGAAGTCTCTTCTGAATCTAAGATTTAATTTCTCTGTGTTTGTGTTGTATTAATGGACTCCAATTTTCCTCCTCTCCACAAATCTAATAGTGATTCAATGTCAACATAATTTTAAAGGCTGCTTTCTGTTTGGTCACATTTCAGCTTTTTTATTTTTATGCCTGTAATATTTAACAATTTTGTATTATGTATTAAATAATTGACATCCATGGGACATTTTCTCATTCCTGATGCAACTTGTTACTCGCCACTGTTGTTCATGCGCTTAGTGTGTTTGGTCTCATACAGATGTTTTTATTCATCCATGTATTAGATTGTATTGTCCCTTTGGAGTTTAGTTTGTTCTCTTTTTTTTTAATTTTTTTTTTTAAGAGAAGTGCTTCTCCAGGAATTAGTCAAACATCTTTTTAAATGCGTCCCTCTTAATATTTCTTTATAACATTTGAAGCCATTCAGCCCATTGAGTCTATCATTCGGAACTTTCCCATCACTCAATCTCCCTCTATTTCCCTGTAAACTTGTCTCTGTCACCTGCCTACTATCTCCTCCCTGATTCTTCTGCTCTCCACCTACTTTGGAAATGATTTACAGCTGTCAATAGATTTACCAACTAGCTTGTCTTTGGGATGCAAGAGGAAAACAGAACACACAGTGAAAATACATGCAGTCACAGGGACAACATGCTAACTCCACACTGACCACCAGAGATCAAAATCAACTATAGGTCACTGAAGATCTGAAGCAATCACACTGAATGTTGCTTCAATGTGCTGCCCTCTGTACCATTGGCCTACATCAGCATTTGTCAGCATTGTTATAATATAGAACAGTACATCTCAGGAACAGGCCCTTTGGCCCACAATATCCATGCCGAGCATGATGTCCTCACACTAATCTCTGCATGTGATCCATATCTCTCCATTCCCTGCATATCTATGTGCCTATCCTGTCTTTTAAATATCCCTATTGTATCCGTCTCCACTACCACCCATGGCAGCGCATTCCAGCCAACCACCACTTTCTGTGTAAAAAAAATGCCCCGACACATTTCCTTTAAACTTTGTCCTCATCTTAAACCTATGCCCTCTTGTCTTTGAATTTTCACCCCGGGGAAAAGGTCTGACTGTCTAACCTATCTATGCATCTCATAATTGTATATACTTCTATCAGGTCTCTCCTCAACCATTGAGGCCCCAGAGAAAATAATCCAAGTTTGTCCAACTTCTATTTTCTAATAGTTAATACACTCTAATCCTAGCATTCTGGTAAAGCTCTTCTGTACCTTCTCCAAAGCCTCCATATCCTCCCTGCAATGGGGCAACCAGATCTGCACATAATACACTAAATGCAGCCGAACAAAAATCCTATAAAGCTGCAACATGACTTCCTGATTCTTACACTCTGTCCCAAACTATGAAGGCAAGCATACCATATGCCTTTTTTTTTAAACCATTTTATCTACTTATGTTGCCACTTTCAGCAAGCCATAGACTTGGATCCCTCTGTATATCAATGCAGAGGGATCCATGTAACTATCTTAAAACTTATGGAGTTGTGATCATTGTTCACATAATGCTTTTCCACTGAAATACCAGTGCCTGGCCAGGCTTGTTTCCCAATAAAAGGTCCAGTATGGTCCCTCTTCAAGTTGGACTATCCACATTTTGTTTCAGGAAACCTTCTTGGGTGCACCTAATAAATTGGGAAGTTAAAGTCACCCACTAACACAACCCTAGTGTTTCTGCATCTTTCTGTAATCTGCCTATATATCTGTTGTGCATATTTTCCAGAAACACTGGAAATTTCTCTGGATTCCCACTTACTGCAGGAGGAACATACCACTGCTCTAATGGCCAATTTCACTGCACTACCACTGGAAGAACTTGTAAAGAGAAAATACCTTATCTTACCCTCAGCTTCCCAAGCAGATGCCTCAGCACTTATCCTCACACACAGCACCTTAACACACAGCCTCTCCCAACACAGCTGTTCCAAATGGACCACTACCCTATACCATCCTTTCTTCTGATTGGTTGCTGTGCCTCTCAATGAGTCAATCAAATGGCATTCTTTTAAACATACTTGCTTCTGCTCCACAGGCCTTTGGACTGGAAGCCATCTCAGCTTGTACCTTGGGCTCTCTTTTTTTAAACTGTCCCTCTGTTACTCTGTTTTAATCTGCCTCTGGGCCAAAAACGGACAAATATCAGCTGTCCCAAAGGCTCTCTTTTAAATGTTCTCACTGCTGCTCTGCCCCTACGCTGGGAACTGATATTCATTATATTCACAACTCCTCGATAAAACAAGTGAAATCCTACAGATGTTGAAATGTGAAATTAAAACAGGTTCAGAAAATCAACACCCAAAAACTAAGCAGGCTACAGATTGCAGATCGACATTTCCTGGGCCACCACAGGTACTGACCGTCTCACCATCAAAGGGATGCACAGGAAGTGCTGCCTCAAAAAAACAGCTAATATCATCAATGACCTATATTACCCTGGCCATGGTCCCATCTCGCTACTACCATCAGAAAGAATGCTCAGGAGCCTAAACATCGTGACCTCCATATTCAAGAACATCTTCTTCCCAGCAACCATCAGGTTTTTGAACACTGCACAACACTTACCAGTACCTCAGCAACTATGATCTTCTATGGACTTTGTTTTGGTTGCACTACGGACATTGCACTGCTATGGTCTGGTTATCTGGTATTACTGATTATTAATTTTATTGTATTTTTGAATATTGTATATTTAGTTATGTTACTGCATTAGTTGACCTGTTAAGCTGCAACAAGTAAGAATTTCATTATTCTGTCGCCAGTACATATGACAATGAAACATTCTTGACTCCACAATACTGCCTAAGGTGGTGTTTACTTTTATCATTTGATTTTTCTATAACAATCATTGAATGAAACGTATATCATTCTATTGGGCCTGCAATAATAATAATGTTACAATGAATGCATATGGCAAATTTCACAGGATTTGTCTGCACTACAAACATCCATGCTAAAAATACATTTGGACTGTTAAGTGTGAATAACCATTCTGATAGAGCAGATGTTAGAATTGGTAAACTGAATTATTTAAATGTAGGATTGAATTCAACCTTACAAAATATTAATTATACAGTGCATGAAAAATGTTTATTTCAATTAAGATATGTAATATGCAGCACTGGCCAGGAGGAATTGCTATTTTTATTGATGAGATTAAACGAACAACTTAAAATTTATAAAATGGCAGGTTGAGTTTATACCTTTATTGCCAATTTGACTGGGACATCATTTATTATAGAATAGGTGTAATTACCGGACGCATGATTTGGGAAATAGCAGATTTTTATTTTATTTTACTTTTTTCCCCCCATTCTATAAAACAGATAATACACAGGTCTATTTCTTGCTTCAGTGGAATTGTGTGCACGCGGTAACTTTGGAATGATCTAAAACAAACTCGGCTGCGCCTCATGTGTTTAAACCGTTCAAAAGTTATCTTGTGCACACAATTCCTACCGACGCACTCAGACCTGTGCATCATTTGTATACTAAGCAGAGCAATGGTAAAATTGCATAATTAAAATCAGCTATATAAACAAGAAGAGAGTTGCAAGGGTATGGAATTAAAGGAACCAATGCACAATGTACAGGAGCTTGAAAACGCTGACTACTAGATTATTGAACAGCTTCTTCCTCTCCAATATCAGGTTTCTAAACAGTCCTTCCATAAGCTAGGATACCGTTTGTTACACCTCTATTCCATGTAAGATATTGGACTTGGTCAAATGAACTGATGCGTTACAATGCACTACAATGTTGAGAACTATACACTGCACTCTGTATCTCCACCTTTACTCCATCTATTATACTTAAATTATATTGGTATGCCTGATCTGTTTGGATAGCATGCAAAACAAAGCTTTTCACTGTACCTTGGTACATGTGACAATAATAAACCGAAACCTAAACTTAAACCAAACTGTGATGTTGGCAGTGTGCTGGTAATGTATGTCACAGTGGTTCAAGTGTGCTGGTAATGTCACAGTGGTTCAAGTGTGCTGGTAATGTCACAGTGGTTCAAGTGTGCTGGTAATGTCAGTGGTTCAAGTGTGCTGGTAATGTCACAGTGGTTCAAATGCAGCTATATTTAGAAATTAACATCCTAAGTTTGTTTCTTCTATTTTTCAACAATAACATTGGTTCAGGAGTAAGTTACTTCTCAACCAGCTGTCTATATGTTCAATGAGGAGTGAAAATAAATGAACAAAAATTTACATGACGATTCTTACAACATCTACTTTTTACAGAGTACCCTTTTTTCTAGCATCCCAACCAAGGCCCCTGGCTCTCATTTTCATCTTTAATTCTATAACTCAGCAGGACAGGCAGCATCTCTGGATGGAAGGAATAGGTGTCGTTTCAGGTCAAGACGCTTCTTCGGACAGGGAGGGAGTTTCAGAGATAAGGAAGTGTAAGAGATCAAAAGAGATGAAGCTCAAGAAAAATGTTAAATAGGCCACTGTTAGCTCGGAGAAGGTGACAACAAAGCAAAACGGAGATACAATGTAATCAATCAGAGGACAGTCAGACTGCTCGGAGAACTGGGAAGGGGGGTGGGATGGAGGGAGAGGGAAAGCAAGGGTTACTTGAAGTTAGAGAAGTCAATATTTCTACCGCTGGAGTGTAAGCTGCCCAAGCAAAATATGAGGTGGTGTTTCTCCAATTTGCGCTGAGCCTCACTCTGACAGTGGAGGAGGCCCAGGACAGAAAGGTCAGTGTGGGAATAGGAGAGGGAGTTAAAATGTTTACCAAACGGGAGATCAGGTAGGTTTAGGCGAACTGAGCAGAGATGTTCAGCCGCAAGATTGGTTTGCCCACGTGGAGGCACAGTTCCACCTACATCGGATAGTCCCCGATGAGACTATGTATGTCCATGTTGTGGGGGCCCTGCCACAGGAGTCAGCCTCGAGATTACTGCCATATCTGAGGGATCCGCCGGCGGTAGTTAAGTATGAGGGCCTGAAGGCTCTTTTGTTGCACACCTTTGGGCTCAGCTACCGAGACAGGGCGGCGAAGATCCTGCACATGAAAGGGATCGGTGGTCAGCGCCCTTCCACTATCATGGTGAAGATGTTGGCCCTGATGGACGGGCATCGGCCGTGCTTGCTGTTCGTAGTAGTAGTAGTGAAGTTGGGGATGGCATCAAACAGGAAATTAGAAATGCGTGCGACAAAGGCAAAACAGTTATAATGGGTGACTTCAATCTACATATAGATTGGGTGAATCAAATTGGCAGGGGTGCTGAGGAAGAGGATTTCTTGGAATGTATGCGGGATAGTTATCTAAATCAACATGTAGAGGAACCAACGAGAGAGCAGGCTATTTTAGACTGGGTATTGAGTAATGAGGAAGGGTTAGTTAGCAATCTTGTTGTACGTGCCCCCTTGGGCAAGAGTGACCATAATATGGTTGAGTTCTTCATTAGGATGGAGAGTGACATTGTTAATTCAGAAACAATGGTTCTGAACTTAAAGAAAGGTAACTTTGAGGGTATGAGACATGAATTGGCCATGAATGACTGGCAATTAATTCTAAAAGGGTTGACGGTGGACATGCAATGGAAGACATTCAAAGACTGCATGGATGAACTACAAAAATTGTTCATCCCAGTTTGGCAAAAGAATAAATCAGGGAAGGTAGTGCATCCGTGGATAACAAGGGAAATCAGGGATGGTATCAAAGCGAAAGATGATGCGTACAAATTAGCCAGAAAAAGCAGCATACCAGAGGACTGGGAGAAATTCAGAGACCAGCAGAGGAGGACAAAGGGCTTAATTAGGAAAGGAAAAATAGATTATGAAAGAAAACTGGCAGGGAACATAAAAACTGACTGCAAAAGTTTTTATAAATATGTAAAAAGAAAGAGATTAGTTAAAACAAATGTAGGTCCCTTGCAGTCAGAAACAGGTGAGTTGATCATGGGGAACAAGGATATGGCGGACCAATTGAATAACTACTTTGGTTCCGTCTTCACTAAGGAAGACATAAATAATCTGCCGGAAATAGCAGGGGACCGCGGGTCAAAGGAGTTGGAGGAATTGAGTGAAATCCAGGTTAGTCGGGAAGTGGTTTTGGGTAAATTGAATGGATTAAAGGCCGATAAATCCCCAGGGCCAGATAGGCTGCATCCCAGAGTACTTAAGGAAGTAGCTCCAGAAATAGTGGATGCATTAGTAATAATCTTTCAAAATTCTTTAGATTCTGGAGTAGTTCCTGAGGATTGGCGGGTAGCAAACGTAACCCCACTTTTTAAGAAGGGAGGGAGAGAGAAAACGGGGAATTACAGACCAGTTAGTCTAACATCGGTAGTGGGGAAACTGCTGGAGTCAGTTATTAAAGATGGGATAGCAGCACATTTGGAAAGTGGTGAAATCATTGGACAAAGTCAGCATGGATTTACGAAAGGTAAATCGTGTCTGACGAATCTTATAGAATTTTTCGAGGATGTAACTAGTAGCGTGGATAGGGGAGAACCAGTGGATGTGTATCTGGACTTCCAGAAGGCTTTCGACAAGGTCCCACATAAGAGATTAGTATACAAACTTAAAGCACATGGCATTGGGGGTTCAGTATTGATGTGGATAGAGAACTGGCTGGCAAACAGAAAGCAAAGAGTAGGAGTAAACGGGTCCTTTTCACAATGGCAGGCAGTGACTAGTGGGGTACCGCAAGGCTCAGTGCTGGGACCCCAGCTATTTACAATATATATTAATGACCTGGATGAGGGAATTGAAGGCAATATCTCCAAGTTTGCGGATGACACTAAGCTGGGGGGCAGTGTTAGCTGTGAGGAGGATGCTAGGAGACTGCAAGGTGACTTGGATAGGCTGGGTGAGTGGGCAAATGTTTGGCAGATGCAGTATAATGTGGATAAATGTGAGGTTATCCATTTTGGTGGCAAAAACAGGAAAGCAGACTATTTTCTAAATGGTGGCCAACTAGGAAAAGGGGAGATGCAGCGAGACCTGGGTGTCATGGTACACCAGTCATTGAAAGTAGGCATGCAGGTGCAGCAGGCAGTGAAGAAAGCGAATGGTATGTTAGCTTTCATAGCAAAAGGATTTGAGTATAGGAGCAGGGAGGTTCTACTGCAGTTGTACAGGGTCTTGGTGAGACCACACCTGGAGTATTGCGTACAGTTTTGGTCTCCAAATCTGAGGAAGGACATTATTGCCATAGAGGGAGTGCAGAGAAGGTTCACCAGACTGATTCCTGGGATGTCAGGACTGTCTTATGAAGAAAGACTGGATAGACTTGGTTTATACTCTCTAGAATTTAGGAGATTGAGAGGGGATCTTATAGAAACTTACAAAATTCTTAAGGGGTTGGACAGGCTAGATGCAGGAAGATTGCTCCCGATGTTGGGGAAGTCCAGGACAAGGGGTCACAGCTTAAGGATAAGGGGGAAATCCTTTAAAACCGAGATGAGAAGAACTTTTTTCACACAGAGAGTGGTGAATCTCTGGAACTCTCTGCCACAGAGGGTAGTCGAGGCCAGTTCATTGGCTATATTTAAGAGGGAGCTAGATGTGCCCTTGTGGCTAAAGGGATCAGAGGGTATGGAGAGAAGGCAGGTACGGGATACTGAGTTGGATGATCAGCCATGATCATATTGAATGTCGGTGCAGGCTCGAAGGGCCGAATGGCCTACTCCTGCACCTAATTTCTATGTTTCTATGTTTTGATGCTTGCGGGAGCCGATTTCAGTGACCCCCAGCAGCTCGCGGAGAGAGCCGACGAGTTGTGGACCACCGAGCGGCGGGAAGTTTGTTCCTTTACCCACTGCTAGGGTGCAGCCCAGATGACATCGGGAGGAAGGCCAGTCATCGGCCACCTCCGAGGATCTGCCGCAACCGACTCCTGTGGCAGGGCCCCCACAACGTGGAAATACATAGTCTCATCGGCGACGATCCAATGTAGGTGGAACTGTGCCTCCACGTGGGCAAACCAAACTTGCGGCTGATTGGGCCAAAAAATTGGCAGTCTGAACCCAGGTAAGTCCTGCCAGGCGCCAGCTGAGTCGGCGGGAAAATAATCCTCCTGCATGTTTGGGTCTAACACCGGTTAGACTCGTCGGGGTCACCAATTTAGTGGATGAAGAGGCGACAATCGGTTTTCTTGAACAATATTTATTACGAAACAAGTTCACCGATGCTACAGGTCTAATAAACGCGACTGGCCACAACGGTGGTCGTCGAACAACTGAACGCGGGGTACTGGAAACCCGCGCGAAAACCTGAACCCCTCCTGGATCACGTTGGTATTATTATAACCTTCTTTACGGTTCAGAAGCCCCTGCTCGTTTCAGGGAAATGCCTCGGCCGATCGCCCGTAGAGGCAACCGCCTAAACGAACGCCTCTATGTCCATGACCTACACTCTGGCCGCCCTTTCATCGTCGACTCCGGTGCCATCGCCAGCATCCTGCCACCGACGCCCGAGATACCCGTGTCGGTAAGGTAGGACCCGTCCTCTCGGCCGTTAACGGAAGCGACATCCAAACATACGTTACGCGGACCCTTGACTTGGATTTTGACTCCCACCAGTACAGGTAGAAGTTTACCGTTGCTGACGTCGCCCAGCCGATCTAGGGGGCCAATTTCTTGCGCACGTTCTCCCTTCTCGTCGACGTGCGGGGCGGTTGGATGGTCCCATTGTCGGACCTACGCCCCGCCGAGCCGCGTAACCCGTTAACGCCCCAACAACAACCCGGCGATGTAGCGGAGGTACAAGAGCCTTTTGCAGCTTTGTTAGCCGAGTTCCCCGAGCTGCTCACGCCCTGGTTCGACGGGGCCGCGCCTCGTCACGGCGTGGTCCACTATATTCCCACTGAGGGCCATCCGGTTCACGCGCGCACTCGCCGCCTCCCGCCCGACAAGTTGCGCATCGCCCGCGACGGATTCCAGCTGATGGAAGACATGGGCATTGTACGACGATCGGATAGCGCTTGGGCTTCCCCGCTCCACATGGTGCCCAAAGCGTCCGGGGGCTGGAGACCTTGCGGTGATTACAGGCGTTTGAACACTATGACCACGGCAGACCGGTACCCAGTACCCCACATTCAGGACTTCTCAGCGCACTTGGAAGGCGCAACTTTCTATTCGAAGGTTGATCTCGTCCGAGGTTATAACCAGATCCCGGTCCATCCCGACGACGTCCCTAAGACAGCCACCATTCGACCTTTTCGAATGGCTACGAATGCCATTTGGCCTGAAGAATGCTGCTCAAGCGTTCCAACGGCTCATGGATCAGGTCAGGCGGGGTTTACCATTCATGTTCTTCTACCTGGATGATATCCTGGTGGCCAGCATTTCGCAGGCGGAGCACGTTAAGCACCTTCGCCTTTTGTTTGAGCGGTTACGTGAACACGGCTTGGTGATTAACCCTGTGAAGTGCCAGTTCTGATTGTGCTCCATTTCTTTCTTAGGGCACAAGGTCACCCCCCAAGGCGCCCAGCCGCCGCCCGAGAAAGTCGACGCCATCCGCCGTTTCCCTCGGTCGCTGACGGTCAAGGGCCTTCAAGAATTCATGGGGATGGTGAATTTTTACCACCGATTCGTACCGTCCGCGGCCAGGGTCATGCAGCCACTGTTCCAGTGCCTTGCGGGTAAACCACGAGATCTGGTTTGGTCGGACGCAGCGGACGTGGCTTTTGAAGGAGCTAAGGTTGCGATAGCGAACGCCACCATGCTGGTGCACCCGAGAGCGTCCGCTCCCACAGCTCTCACTGTCGACGCTTCAGACGTCGCGATGGGCACTGTTCTGGAGCAGCAGGTCGGAGACCGCTGGCAGCCACTACCGTTTTTCAGCCGGCAGCTTTAGCCCCTGGAATGTAAGTACAGCGCATTCGACAGGGAACTCCTTGCACTCAACCTAGCGATCAGGCATTTACGCTATTTCCTCGAGGGCCGCGCGTTCACCACCTTCACGGACCACAAGCCGCTCACATTCGCATTAGGCAAGATAGCCGACCCGTGGTCTGCCAGGCAACAGCGGCACCTCGCCTACATATCCGAATTCATGGCTCACATTCGTCATGTGGCGGGGAAGCTGAACGTCATGGCCGACGCGTTATCCCGTCCGGCCGTTCCAGCAGTTTTGGTTCTGGACCTGGGGGTGGACTACATCGAGCTGGCATGGCGGATTACTGTAACGCTGATTCAGGCCTTAAGCTGGCCAAGGTACCTTTGCGGAACCACAGGCGTGCGGGTCCTTTGCGATGTCTCCATGGGTAAGGCCCGTCCGGTTATCCCGGCCAATTGTAGGCGGCGGATTTTTGACACTGTTCATAGACTGGCCCACCCAGCCTTTCGTGCCACTTCCACCCTGGTAGCGTTCACGTTTGTCTGGTATGGGTTATGGAAGCAGGTGGCCGCCTGGGCCCGTGCTTGTATCCCATGTCAGACTTCCAAAGTCCAGCGACATGTGCGGCCGCCAGTTCAGGATTTCGCTGTGCCTGATGCAGGTTTCTGCATATCCATGTTGACCTGGTCGGACCATTGCCGTGATAGGTTTACCAGGTGGGCGGAGGCAATCCTGTTGTCAGATACCTCCGCTGAGGCTTGAGCCCGGGCCATCGTTTCTCACTGGATTGCTTGTTTCGGGGTCCCATCCGACATCACCACCGACTGTGGGGCTCAGTTTACCTCGTCCCTGTGGTGCGGTTTGGCGCAACTATATGGCGTGCGCCTACACCAGACAACCACTTATCATCCGGAGGCGAATGGTTTGGTTGAGCATTTCCACAGGCATCTTAAGTCGGCATTGAAGGCTCGGCTCACAGGCCCCGATTCGGTTGACCAGTTGCCCTGGGTCCTTCTAGGCATCAGAACCACGCCTAAGGAGGACCTGGACGCCTCCACGGCCGATCTCGGCTTTGTGGGTACCTGGGGAGTTTCTGCCAGCCAACCAAGATCAGGAGGTTCCGGTTTCGGTGGTACTGGCCGACCTTCGCGAGCGGGTGCGCGTGTTAGTCCCGGTTCCCACCTCCAGACATGGGTCGGTTTCGGTGCATATACCAGTGTCATTGCAGGATTGTGCTTATGTTTTCCTTTGTAGGGACGCTCACCACTCGCCGTTACAGTGGGTTTACGAAGGGCCGTTCAAGGTGCTGAGGACTGGTACCTCGACGTTCACGTTGGACGTAGGTGGCAGGGAGGAGTTTGTCTCCGTCAGTCACCTTAAGCTTGCACACGTGGACGAGGACAGGCCGGTGACAGTGGCCACTCCGCGGCATAGGGGTCGTCCACCGGCCGTTTTGTCGTCCTCTGCCCCTGTTGTTCCCAGTTTTGTTTCACCGGTCCCCATTGTTACGCCCGGCCCTCATTCGCGGTTTTCGCGTCCTCCCGGTTCTGTTTTGCCGGTCCCTGCTGTTACGCCCATCCCGCGTTTGAGGACTACGCGTTCAGGACGTAGGTTCGGCTACCGGTGCGTTTCCGTACCTCGGTTTCTGGGGGGGGACCTGCTGGTGCGCGCCAATATCTAACCCTGCGGTCGGAAGCTGCGCGCACACGACCCAGGAGGGGTTGAGACTTTTGAGCGGTTTTCCTGTACCCTGCGTTAAGTGGTTCGACAACCACCATTGTGGCCAATCGCGTGTATTAGACCCGTAGCATCGGTGAACTTGTTTCGTAATAAATATTGTTCAAGAAAACCGATCGTTGTCTCTTCATCCACTAAAATGTGCTATATGCATGTCTGGTGGAGTGAAAGGTGATGACTAGGAGGAATCTGTAAATTGTCTCTCATGTGCAGGACAGAACTAGAGTACTAGTGATGGTACACAAAAATGCTGGAGAAACTCAGCGGGTGCAGCAGCATCTATGGAGCGAAGGAAATAGGTAACGTTTCGGGACGAAACCCTTCTTCAGACCGATATGGGGTGGGGAGAAGAAAGGAAAAAAGGAAAAAGGCGGAGGAGGAGCCCGAGGGCTGGGGGAGGGGAGGAGACAACCAGATGGCTGATGAAGGGGAGGGGACAGCAAGGGCTAGTAGAATTGGGAGAATTCAATGTTCAAGCCCCCAGGATGTAGACTGCCAAAGCGGAATATGAGGTGCATTTCCTCCAATTTACGGTGTTGCTCGCTGTGGCCATGGAGGAGACCCAGGACAGAGAGGTCAGATATGGAATGGGAGGGGGAGTTGAAGTGCTGAGCCACCGGGAGTTCAGGTTGGTTATTGCGGACCGACCGGAGGTGTTCGGCGAAACGATCGCCAAGCCTCCGCTTGGTCTCACCGATGTAGATCAGCTGGCATCTAGAGCAGCGAATGCAATAGATGAGGTTGGAGGAGATGCAGGTGAACCTCTGTCGCACCTGGAACGACTGCTTGGGTCCTTGAATGGAGTAGAGGGGGGAGGTGAAGGGACAAGTGTTGCATCTCTTGCGGTTGCAAGGGAAAGTACCAGGGGAGGGGGTGGTATGGGAGGGAAGGGAAGAATTGACAAGGGAGTTATGGAGGAAGCGGTCTTTGCGGAAGGCATACATGGGGGGAGATGGGAAGATGTGGCGAGTGGTGGGGTCACGTTGGAGGTGGCGAAACTGACGGAGGATCACTTGTTGTATGTGACGGCTGGTGGGGTGAAAGGTGAGGACTAGGGGGACTCTGCCTTTGTTGTGAGTGGGGGGATGGGGAGAGAGAGCAGTGTTGCGGGGTATGGCAGAGACCCTGGTGCGAGCCTCATCTATGGTGGAGGAGGGGAACCCCCGTTCCCTGAAGAATTAGGACATTTCAGATGCCCTGGTGTGGAACGCCTCATCCTGGGAGCAGATGCGGCGTAGACGGAGGAATTGGGAGTGGGGGATGGAGTCCTTACAGGAAGCAGGGTGGGAAGAAGTGTAGTCCAGATAGCCATGGGAGTACTAGTGATCGCTGGTCTGCGTGGCTCAGTGGGTCAAAGCTGCACCTCCTCTAGTACATCCAAGCACTAACTACCTGCGGAAGTTGCCCTTGAGGTTCCTCTTGAAACTCTCACCTTAAACCTATGCCCTCTAGCTCTAGAATCCACTACCCTGGGCAAAATACTGTGAGCGTTCACGTTCATGCCCCTCCTGATCTTGTCCGCCTTAATAAGGTCACCCCTGTTGCAGCAGACGGCGCTGCCGGTTTACAGTTACAGAACGACACTTTGGTTGCTGCCTCCTGCAAACCCCCGGCTCGCCTATCGCAAAACCAGAATTCCAAAAAGATCATTTGCTTTCACTTAGCAAATGTATTTGTGAATGAGAAAACGTTGGTGTGGTGAAGGTGAACGTTAGGAAATGGGTAAAGAACCATAATCTGACCCTCCCCGCCCCGCCCCGCCCCGCCCGCCGGCCGCGCCGTCTCCCCGCCACCCGGGCTCGGGCACGTGACAGCCAGCCGGCTGCTGCTCTGCGCTGAGGAGACGCGGAGCCCGTTGCAGGTAAGCAGCAGCAGCAGCGCAATAAAGTGCACTCTCAGCAAGTAGCCGCCACCCTCTCCATGGGCGGCGGCGGCTGCTGCTTCCCAGGATAGAGTTAGATGGCTCCGGGCTACCAGCTGTAGCGGGGAGAACTCTGCTCGCTTTGCCTTGCTTTGATTTCATTTGGCCCTGGTGACTGTCATTTATAAGGCGGAAAGTGAAGATGGGTGGGGAATGTTCGGGGTACAGTATATTTATTTTTTATTATTATTGGCCGTAAAACGATTTAAAACAAATTAATTGCGGAGTGTGGGTAGTGTAGAGAGCACGGGCTGTTAAAATATTGCATTTTCTATGTGCTGAGTGTAAGGAGGGGTGGACCGACCCTGCTTCCAGCACGATTTGCCTCGGTGCCGGCTGCGTTGTCTTCATCCCACCGTGTTTGGAGGCTGCCGTCCATCCCACAGGTGCCCCACCCTTCTGTCTGCTGAATCTTGGGGGTAATTGATTGACCAACATGGCAGTTGTTCCCTTCACTTCTCGCTGATAATTCCACGCTTTACCTTGCCCCAGTTTTAAAACATTGTCTATCGTTCTAAGCTCTTCACCATCGTCCACCCCCTCAGTCCTTGCCACTGTCTTTCATTGTCTGCTGTGAACTGCTACTCCGGTGATGAGACCAGTTAAATTCAGAATTCGGAGTCAACTGCATCACACCACAGCAGTGAAGGTGTTGGCAATGGAGGCGCAATGTATTATTTATGAAATGTATTGCATTCAGCATGTTGCATTACACCTCCACGATGCATGATTAACAAATATTTACTATCATTTGACACATTGCCAAAAAGCCTTTAATTTTAGGAAACAAGCAAGAAACGAAGCTCTGTATTTTCCTATGTCGAAACATTGAAAATGGAGTGGGGGAACGTGATTTTTCTTTTGAATCAATTTTATGTCAATTGTTTTCAAACTTCTTGGAATTTGCCATTCCCAATAACAGATTTCTGGAGATTAGCAAATTTGCAGATGACACAAAGCTGGGTGGAAGTGTGAACTGTGAGGAGGATGCTATGAGAATGCAGGGTGACTTGGACAGGTTGCGTGAGTGGGCCGATGCATGGCAGATGCAGTTTAATGTGGATAAATATGAGATTATCCACTTTGGTAGCAAAAACAAGAATGCAGATTACTATCTAAATGGTGTCATGTTGGGAAAAGGGGAAGTACAACGGAATCTGGGGGTCCTTGTTCATCAGTCAATGAAAGTAAGCATGCAGGGACAGCAGGCAGTGAAGAAAGAGAATGGCATGTTGGCCTTTATAACAAGAGTAGTTGAGGAAAGGAGCAAAGAGGTCCTTTTGCAGTTGTATAGGGCCCCAGTGAGACCACACCTGGAGTATTGTGTGCAGTTTTGGTCCCCTAATTTGAGGAAGGACATTCTTGCTATTGAGGGAATGCAGCGTAGGCTTACAAGGTTAATTCCCGGGATGTCGGGACTGTCATATACTGAGAGAATGGAGTGGCTGGGCTTGTATACTCTGGAGTTTATAAGGATGAGAGGGTATCTTATTGAAACATATAAGATTATTAAGGGTTTGGACACGTTAGGCAGGAAAAATGTTCCCGATGTTGGGGGAGTCCTGAACCAAGGGCCATAGTTTAAGAATAAGGGGTGAGCCATTTAGAACGGAGACGAGGAAACACTTTTTCTCACAGAGTTATGAGTGTAGAATTCTCTGCCTCAGAGGGCGGTGGAGGCTGGCTCTTTGGATACTTTCAAGAGAGAGCTAGATAGGGCTCTTAAAGATAGTGGAGTCAGGGGATATGCAGGGCTCTCACTTAAGTTTTTTCCTCTGTTGCCAGTAGGGCAACCTAGGCAACATTTTAGGTTGCCAAATGACAGTTTAGGTGGTCATCTAAGACGGCTTGCATGATGCGTGCGATAATGTGCTCGGACGAAGTGCGTAGTTACCAGTCGGAATTATGCTCAATAAAGCATTCACATGTTATACAGTCATAAATTAAACATATTCACCAATCAAGACATGATATATACCACAATGACATGCAGCAAAATTATAATACAGTATCTCAACTCATTTTACATGTTGCTATGAATCCAATTTCTATTATTTCTTTCCACTTCCAAACAAAAATGTGGTCGGATTATTCAGCGTATGATCAACCTGTGTCAATAATCCTGGACCATGGTAATATATATGCTTAACCATGCACACTACAGATTGATGCAAGCATGTTTTCTGTGAAGGACTGAAAATTATCATGACATGGCCATAACATGGGTTGTTATTGCTATTGGTACATAAACACTCTTGCTTCCCACATAATTTATCCACAACAAAATATACAGGTTGCAAGGAAATTTCTAAAGGCATTTTGTGATAATAGCCGTTAAAACCGACTATATCCATCTGACAGGTTAAACATTACACTAACTGACAAAAGATGGCCAAAGGATATATCTGCAGCAAATGTTCTTTTGGCAATATGTTTAAAGGTGTCAAAAGGCCACATTACCGGACATTCAGATTAGATGTATGTGTTGTGAACAGCAATGAAGATACCCAGTTTGTATGCACCAGATTTAAAAAAAATGTATTGATAAACGCTGTTTCCATCATTCCCACATCAGAATTAATGTTAAAATTTGAACTGAAATATCTCCTGACAAGATTCGTAATGTATATGACCGACTAGAAGTAAAACCTGGATAAATCCAACGAATAGTTGTGAATGTTGCTCATTAAATAACTACAGTACTGATACTACATATTAAGAGCATTGATTTGCCGTTAAAATGAATTCTGTAATAACGTGTCAACGGTAGCAGTGACAGTCGAACACTGTGGTTTTATTGTTTCACATGTTCTCAATTTAATTAACCCATCTTTATGGACTAAAGCAAATAACAACATTGCGAATTAAAACATATTTAATTGCATTCTGTTATCAAACATAGTCAATGTTCGCTCTGAGACATTTCCAGCGCAATAGGGTCGGGGGGGGGGGGTGAATCAGTGCGGGGTGGATAGATGTGGGGAGGGTGTGGGAGAGGGGTTGAGAAGGCAACCGGTGCGGGATGGATGGATTGAGGCAGGGGAATTAATGGTTGGAGTAGGTAAAATTGTGAGGGGAGAGCGCGGGGGGGTTTCAGTGGGGGTTGAAAGGGGATCAGTACAGGATGGATGGATGGGGGAGGGTCAGTGCAGGATGAATGGGGGGTTCACTACAGGATGAATGGGTGGGTCAGTACAGGATGGATGGGGGGAATCAATGCAGGATGGATGGGGGGATGAGTGCAGGATGAATGGGCAGATCAGTACAGGATGAATGGAGGGAGCAGTGCAGGATGGATGGGAAGGGAGGTCAGTACAGGATGAATTGGGGGACCAGTGTAGGATGGATGGAGGGGGGGGGGGGGTGGCAGGAGAATCAATGCGAGGTGGATAGGGACATCAGTGCAGGATGAATAGATGGCGGTGGGGGGGGGGGGGTAGATGAGGGGAGCACAGGGGATGTCAGTGAGGACTGAATAGAGGCGGGAATGGGGATCAGTGCGGGATTGAGAGGAGGGGTCCCAGGATAAGGTGGGTGGAGGGGGGCGTACAAAAGAGAGAGAGAGAGAGAGAGTGGAAGGGGCAGAGGAGGTGCGGAGGAAGGAAGATCAGCGCTCCTTGGACAACACTGGCATCAATCTCCCCGCTGCCTTGGTCATCCTTGTTCATCGCCAAGTGCCGCCGCCAAAGTGGGAGGCAGTTGGGATCTCCTCGCCACTGCCTCCCCTCCTCCGCCAGCCAACGGGAAGGTGCGGGGCCGAGCGGTGCAGGTGCTTCAGATGGTGGAAGGGGGCCTCCCCCTTCTCTTGCTCCCTCCTCCCAGGCTCGGTGTGAGGGAGGTTTGGTTTGAAAGCAGTTATCGCTATTGGCGGAGTGACACGCTGTGGAGGCGGTGCGGGAGTAGGAGGTGGAGCCGTCACTGCTGCTGTGCGGGGCCCATCATTCACTCTGACCCTCCGTCACCCCGTACTACAGCCGTCGCCACTGCCAAACTGAAACTTCACTTATTCCTTTTCTCCAGAGATCCTGCCTGACCCGCTGAGTTACACCAGTTTTTTGTGTCTCTTCCGTATAAACAAGTATCTGCAGTATCAAGCCGGGCAAAATGACACGGCTTTTAGGTTGCCCGGCGGGACTTTAGGTGGCATTGGCAACCGGGCAACCGTTAATTTCGTGCCCTGATATGGGGGAAGGCAGGAATGGGGTACTGATTGGGGATGATCAGCCATGATCACATTGTATGGCGGTGCTGCCTTGAAGGGCCGAATGGCCTACTCCTGCACCTATTATCTATTGTCTATTGATTTCTTGGCCTAACATCGAAGGACTGTCACACGAGTATTGGTGGTGCACTTGCAGAAGCCTTTTGGGAATTTACAATATATTTGTAAATTTGGGACTTACTTAATTGAGGATCTATGTTTGGGAAGCTACAGTTGAGCATGATAAACATAGAAACATAGAAATTAGGTGCAGGAGTAGGCCATTCGGCCCTTTGAGACTGCACCGCCATTCAATATGATCAATGCTGATCATCCAACTCAGTATCCTGTACCTGCTTTCTCTCTATACCCCCTGATCCCTTTAGCCACAAGGGCCACATCTAACTCCCTCTTAAATATAGCCAATGAACTGGCCTCAAATACATTCTGTGGCAGAGAATTCCAGAGATTCAGCACTCTCTGTGTAATTTTTATTTTTTCTCATCTCAGTCCTAAAAGATTTCCCCTTTTATCCTTAAACTGTGACCCCTTGTTCTGGACTTCCCCAACATCGGAAACAATCTTCCTGCATCTAGCCTGTCCAACCCTTTAAGAATTTTGTAAGTTTCTATAAGATCCCCCCTCAATCTTCTAAATTCCAGCGAGTACAAGCCGAGTCTATCCAGTCTTTCCTCATATGAAAGTCCTGACATCCCAGGAATCAGTCTGGTGAACCTTCTCTGTACTCCCTCTATGGCAAGAATGTCCTTCCTCAGATTAGGAGACCAAAACTGTACGCAATACTCCAGGTGTGGTCTCACCAAGACCCTGTACAACTGCAGTAGAACTTCCCTGCTTCTATACTCAAATCCTTTTGCTATGAATGCTAACATACCATTCGCTTTCTTCACTGCCTGCTGCACCTGCATGCCCACTTTCAATGACTGGTGTACCATGACACCCAGGTCTCGTTGCATCTCCCCTTTTCCTAATCGGCCACCATTCAGGTAAAAGTCTACTTTCCTGTTTTTGCCACCAAAGTGGATAACCTCACATTTATCCACATTATCCACATCCACACATCGGCCATGCATTTGCCCACGCACCCAGCCTATTCAAGTCATCTTGCAGCCTCCTAGCACCCTCCTCACAGCTAACACTGCCCCCCAGCTTCGTGTCATCCGCAAACTTGGAGGTGTTGCATTCAATTCCCTCGTCCAAATCATTAATATATATTGTAAATAGCTAGGGTCCCAGCACTGAGCCTTGCGGTACCCACTAGTCACTGCCTGCCATTCTGAAAAGAACCTGTTTACTCCTACTCTTTGCTTCCTGTCTGCCAGCCAGTTCTCTATTCACATCAATACTGAACCCCCAATACCGTGTGCTTTAAGTTTGTATATTAATCTCTTATGTGGGACCTTGTCGAAAGCCTTCTGAAAGTCCAGATATAACACATCCACTGGTTCTCCCTTATCCACTCTACTGGTTACATCCTCGAAAAATTCTATAAGATTCGTCAGACATGATTTACCTTTCATAAATCCATGCTGACTTTGTCCAATGATTTCACCATTTTCCAAATGTGCTGCTATCCCATCTTTAATAACTGACTCTAGCAGTTTCCCCACTACCGATGTTAGACTAACTGGTCTGTAATTCCCCGTTTTCTCTCTCCTCCCTTTTTAAAAAGTGGGGTAACATTAGCTACCCTCCAATCCTCAGGAACTACTCCAGAATCTAAAGAGTTTTGAAAAATTATCACTAATGCGTCCACTATTTCTGGGGCTACTTCCTTAAGTACTCTGGGATGCAGCCTATCTGGCCCTGGGATTTATCGGCCTTTAATCCAGTCAATTTACTTAACACCACTTCCCGGCTAACCTGGATTTCACTCAGTTCCTCCATCTCATTTGACCCCCGGTCCCCTGCTATTTCCGCAGATTAATTAAGTCTTCCTTAGTGAAGACAGAACCAAAGTAGTTATTCAATTGGTCTGCCATGTCCTTGTTCCCCATGGTCAATTCACCTGTTTCTGACTGCAAGGGACCTACATTTGGTTTAACTAATCTTTTTCTCTTCACATATCTATAAAAACGTTTGCAGTCAGTTTTTATGTTCCCTGCCAGTTTTCTTTCATAATCTATTTTCCCTTTCCTAATTAAACCCTTTGTCCTCCTCTGATGGACTCTGAATTTCTCCCAGTCCTCTGGTAGGCTGCTTTTTCTGGCTAATTTGTATGCTTCATCTTTTGTTTTGATACCATCCCTGATTTCCCTTGTTATCCACGGATGCACTACCTTCCCTGATTTATTCTTTTGCCAAACTGGGATGAACAATTTTTGTAGTTCATCCATGGAGCCTTAAAATGCCTTCCATTGCATATCCACCGTCAACCCTTTAAGAATCAATTGCCAGTCTATCTTGGCCAATTCACGTCTCATACCCTCAAAGTTACCTTTCTTTAAGTTCAGAACCCTTGTTTCTGAATTAATTATGTCACTCTCCATCCTAATGAAGAACTCAACCATATTATGGTCACTCTTGCCCAAGGGGCCACACACAACAAGACTGCTAACTAACCCTTCCTCATTACTCAATTCCCAGTCTAGAATAGCCTGCTCTCTCGTTGGTTCCTCTACATCTTGATTTAGAAAACTATCCTGCATACATTCCAAGAAATCCTCTTCCTCAGCACCCCTGCCAATTTGTTTCACCCAATCTATATGTAGATTGAAGTCACCCATTATAACTGTTTTACCTTTGTTGCATGCATTTCTAATTTCCTGTTTGATGCCATCCCCAACTCCACTACTACTGTTAGGTGGCCTGTACACAACTCCCACTAGCGTTTTCTGCCCCTTAGTCTTTAGCAGCTCTACCCATATCGATTCCACATCCTCCAAGCTAATGTCCTTCCTTTCTATTGCGTTAATCTCCTCTCTAACCAGCAACGCTACCCCACCTCCTGTTCCTTTCTGTCTATCCCTCCTGAATATTGAATATCCCTGGATGTTCAGCTCCCAGCCTTGGTCACCCTGGAGCCATGTCTCCGTGATCCCAACTATATCATAGTCATTAATAGCTATCTGCACATTCAACTCATCCACCTTATTATGAATGCTCCTTGCATTGAGACACAAAGCCTTCAGGCTTGTTTTTACAACACTCTTACCCCTTATACAATTATGTTGAAAAATGGCCATTTTGGATTTTTGCCCTGGATTTGTCTGCCTACCACTTTTACTTTTCACCTTGCTACCTATTGCTTCTACCCTAATTTTACACCCCTCTGTCTCTCTGCTCACACATTTAAGAAACCCACCACCTCTTATTCTCTGTTTATTATATTTTTCTTCTTTCCCCCCTACATGTTGGGTCTGAGTGCTTCCCTTCTCTGCCTCCTGCCTCACACACTGTCTACTAGCTTTCTCTATTTGAGTCCCTCCCCCCAACCGTTCTAGTTTAAAGTCTCCCCAGTAGCCTTTGCAAATCTCCCGCCAGGGTAAACTTAACAATAATCAATCCATTGGAGGATGATATTCTCAGGAATTACCTGACTCGTTGGATGATTTTTTTTCGGGGGTGGGGAGAAGCAATGATTGTAATGATGGAGCTTTATGTGTACAAATGGTTTGCATTTCTTTCTTTGCATGCAGAATCAAAGATTTGCTAGACATTGAGAACAAACTGCATACTTTGCAGAAGTTGCTTTACTTATATAATTATCAATTTTTAGTTTGGTTTGTTAGGAAATGTGCAGTACTTTATGCCCTATTTGTATGAAATCAGCCGTGTTTGTCAATTGAATGTAATTGTTTCAGTGTTTTTAGATTCGATGTGAAAATATTGTAAATTTGGATCTAGGGTACGTTTGTGATAATGCCAAAAAGTTTGCAGATGCTGGAATTCTGAAGTGCAATCAAAAAGTATTAAGAAATAACCCAGAGGGCCAGGTGATATCTGTGGAGAAAAACATGAAGCAGATGATTTGTGGCAATGATCTTTCTTCAGGACTAAGTGTTAGTGGTAAAAGTTTAAACATACATCAAAGAGAGGAGGGGAGGAAAGACCAATAGTTTGGAAATCATGAGATTGTGTATCAGAATGGACAATCTTGCAATGAAAAACAGGATTGTGATATGATGTAAAATGAAAGGTGTGTTTAATGGAGATATAGGGAAAGTAGATTCAGAAGATGCTGAAACCTGTGTTAAACTGTTCAGACTGAAGGGTCTTGACCCGAAACATCACCCATTCTTTCTCTCCAGAGATGCTGCCTATCATCTCTTATTACAGCATTTTGTGTCTTTCTTATTGCAGAGAGAAAGTTGCCGTAGAAAATTTCGGAGTGGTGTGAGGATGGGACATGAATGGGAAGCACTTTGGTGTGAGCAGAATATATAGGCAGACAAAGGAGAAGCAAAAGTCAAGGGCAAACCTTGTTGAAAGGATAGAGTGTTGAGCTTCTGCTGTTGGAATAACTTAGGTCACACACAGTGATTAAGATCCAAAGACTTTATTAGCATTACAGCATAGGTAACTTCATCTTAATACATAACTGAAGACTGAGGAAGAAAGGGCAGAGAAGCTTTCTGTTAAACTAATGGGCGTAGCTACAAATATGACTCGTAACATGAGTGACACTGATCTACATCCTCCCTCTTAAAGAATTAAATGTCAGTACAAAACCATTGACTAAATAAGACATGCAGAGCAGTTGATAATAAGCTGGAGGAAAGTCAAACATAGCCCGGGTACTTCACGGTGGGCTTGCAAACGCGACCAGCACGTGTGCGATAAAAAACATCTCCGTTTTTCCCCGTTTGTGCTGGTGTAGGCGGATCAATGCCGCTGGACACGGACGGCAGTACACTTGTACAGTCTGGAGAATACGGAGGTGGAGTCGGCTCATTTACAAGCAGGATATGTTGTCTGTTACGCCTGTAGGTGCCGCCATTGGCACAGACCAGATATGAGTGTGGTTCAGAAGCATTTCCAGAAATTACACCGATACGGTCATGGGTTTGTCAGTTTGCAAACGAACCACCTGTCCCTTGGTTAATGGCAGCAGCGGCCAATTTACTTGTCATACCACTGTTTTTGAATGTCACGCTTTTGTTGTAACCTGGACTGGACTTCCGATGGTGCAACCACCTGTGGGATCAATGCCTGATCCACCACAGGCACCATGGCTCGGGTCTGCCTTGACAATAAACATTGAGCGGGTGAACCCAAAATGGGAACACGGGAGATGTTGCGTAGGTTGAGCAGATCCAGGTACACGTCGGAATTAGCTCTGTACGATCGTTCCATGAGCTGTTTGCACTCTTGACAGCCCGCTCAGCTAGTCCATTCAACTAGATTTTCAGGGCCGCTGGTGATGTGGCGAAAACCCCATCGTACTGCAAACTCCTTGAAGTGTTGGCTGGTAAATTGACTGCCGTTATCAGATAACAGTATGCACAGAGCTCCATGGTCTGCAAAATGGCGAGCAAGCTTCGAAACTACCCCACGAGAAGTGGGGCTGCTAAGAAAATCAATGTCAAACCATCCAGAATACATCACAGGTTGTAGTCAGATGACAAACAGAAGGGCTAAAAGAGACAAGTCCCACCCAGGTTGTGACAAGCGTTGGCATCCAGCAGAGACGGCACATCCTCACGAACAACATAGAAACTCAGGTTGTGGACACACGAGTAAAGACAGCAGCGTAACTCGACTTGACCGATAGGGTGCACTGAACCTCCTGCAAATGGGAGAAGGGAGGCAGCCGTAGGAGTGATAGTCTCTGTTTTTCGTAACCTTTTCAACACAGCTAGACAGATCACATTCTGGCCCCTGTGTCAATTTTCAGATAAAAGTTCTTGCCATAAACGAGGAAAGCAACCTTGGGGTCTATTTGTTTGTGTATTGAATCATCAGGGAATGCAACAGGGAAGTCAAAACCTTCGTTAGCAGCCTGGAAATCCGTGGGAGCTGGTTGAGAGCATTCCAAGAGCAAGTTCTCATGGCCAAGTGAATTAACAGATTGCCTTGTTTGAACTTGTTGCTACGCGAGCGGCAGCATTTGAAGAAATTATTCCTTTTGTTACAAAATCAACATAATTTTCCATACGCTGGGCAATGGTCACGAGCAGCAGCATGCGAACCCCCACAGTTAAAACAATTGTCTATTAGTCTCACGATACAGTTGTCGGGCACTTGAGGAGAACGACGAGAGATTTGATAAGACATGCCTGCAAAATTAATTTCAGACCAGCAGAGTCCCTAAAACTTTTGTATGCATCAGCCACTTCAGCAATGCGACAGCGGTTTTCAGCAGTCTCCAGAGTAAGTAGCAATGTCACAAAATTTTGAGATTTTAAAAATCAAGTCTACAATTTATCCCATCAGATAAAGCATAAAAAGAAGTTTAATTTGACACCTAATTCACTTTTATATCTTCAGTATTAAAAAAGTTATGGCCATTTTCACTCGGAAATTAGCATCTTGTTCCCTATTGCTTTTCCATTGACTTAAAGGTTATCCAAAAGCTGTGATCGAGGACAGTCAAAAGCCCATAACTTTCTTAAAAATTAAGAGAACTGAATGAAATTTTCAGTTATTATAGATTGAAGCATTCTGAAACAAATATGAAACAATCTTACTTGGATGACCTGAAATTAAAGCATATAATTAGTTAGTTACCCAATTGTAGCTAATTACAAAATTCAATTACTAGATCTAAACATCTCTCAATTTCTTAAGAAAAGGTTAACATTTTTAAAAAGCCTAAGTGTCCAAATAACATTCACACAAGAATTCACAATATAACATGATTTTTAAATCTCATTGTCATGAATATATAGGCCAAATGGAAGGAATTTAGTGTTTAATTCCCGTAAATTAATGGCCATTTAAACAATCTTGCGAGTGGGATTTTGTGGAACGCGATCGTTTGGAACGTTGCGGTTGCGGTGAATTTAAACCCATCGGCAGGAAAAATACTGCCGGTTCGTATATTTACATAGTCACCTTTTTGAAACGTAAAATTTTGATTAAAGGCATCCTAAGAAGCAAGTTTATATGTAAAATAAACGGCTTTCTTTTACCTGTCCCGTGCGTGAAATCCGTCCCCGTTGATGGCTTTAGAAGATGCTTTTTAATTTACTCCAGCAATTAAATTATCCAGTGCAGTTTAAAATAAATTTAATAAAACCGATGTCGAACCGATTTTTCTTCAGCATCTAAACAGCCTGTTCAAAATCGATTTGAATAGGCTGGAGAAATACAGCATTTTAAACCCGCCCCCCTCTCAAAGGCGCCAAAGTCGCGCACACGGGCAGTGACAGAACTGCAGCGCCGCTGAAGGTAAGTTTTGTAACATACCTAGAGTAAGCTCAAAATCCCGCAATAACTCCTCTCGTAATTTATCATTGCGGACGACATAAACCAAACGGTCACGGACGAGGCTATCACATATATACCTGAATTCACATCGACTGGCAATGTGCTTCAAGGCACTGACATACATCTCCACAGGTTCACCCAGTCTCTGGCTTCTTGAAAAGAACAAATGCCTCTCCATGACCAAGTTAGTGCGTAACTCACATAACTGTTGGAATTTGCGTAGTAGGCAATCAGGGTCACGGATAGACTCAGCGGGAGCGATCTAGACACCAGCCAGGTCAAACCTAGCCGGTTCACAAGGAAATCTTCTGGCACGTCGGGCAGCTTCCGTGCCTGCTAGATTAAGAAGAATTGATGCTCGAACACTGGGAGCAGCAGTAGGGTGAGCTGCTTCAATGTAAATTGAGAAATCTTCCTCAAATATGCGCCACCGTTCTGCGAGGTCTTCGTCAAACACCTGGATCTCTGTTTTTCTGAGAGCAGAAGCCATAGTAATATATACCGGAGAAAACAACAAACTAAAATAAAAGCAATATGATTAAGCAAGGAGTGAGTCCGTACACTCTGACACCATGTCGGGCTTCTGCTGTTGGAATAACTTAGGTCACACACAGTGATTAAGATCCAAAGACTTTATTAGCGTTACAGCATAGGTAACTTCATCTTAATACGTAACTCAGACTGAGGGAGAAAGGGCAGAGAAACTTTCTGTTAAACTAGTGAGCGTGGCTACAAAGTATGACTCATAACATGAGTGACACTGATCTACAGAGAGGAAAATATGAAAGCAGAAGTGCATGACATAAAGTAAAATGTTATCAAATACCCTATCAATCATGATAGATCCCTCATCGTGGAAAAGGTAAGAGTTATTGGAAACCCTGATATGGAATTGACCACAGGGTGGCACCAACAATGGCTGCCTCGCCAAAAGTCTGTCCCTTCCTTCTCTGTTGTTTTATAGCATGTGTTAAATGTATATCTTTAGTGTTCTTTAGCTTTTTCGGGGGAGGGGGGGTTGGAAGAAACGTTTTCATCTCTTACCTCGAAGGTGATACATTTTTTTCCCGTATTGTATCATTCCGCACTGCGGCCTGACATCGAGGAGTTGGCGGCCTTTGCTAGAGACCGAATTCGGGAACTCCCCCTGTGGGACTTACCATCACGGAGCTCGCGATCCCTTTGCCAGCGATTGACCTCGGAGCTCCAACCGCGGGAGCCTGCAGACTTTAACCGTGGAGCTCGCGGTCTCTGATTAGAGAACGACTTTGGGAGCTCCGGGCCTCGGGAGCTTCGACTGCCCTGACGTGGGAGCTTAGACCGCCTGAAGTGGGAGCTTCGACCGCCCCGACAAGGGAGCTTTGACTGCCCCTATTTGAGGGCTTCGACCGCTGGCTGCGGGAGCTTCAATCATTCTGACAGATGGTTTTAGTATGGCTGTATGGTAATACGAATATCGCTGTTCCTTAATTGGTGCACATGACAATAAAATACCTTTGAAACCTTTGAGTTGCTGGAAAAGATAAGTTGGAAAAATTGGGAGAATAAAAGTCCTTTTGAGGAAATGACTAGGATCTGGTGAATTTGTTATTAGATGTGTTAATTCGGAGAGACTGTTAGGTAAAGGGATGTCTGGCAAGTGGGAGATGTTTAAAAGTGCGATAGAGTGAGTTCAGGGTTAATCTGTTCCTGTTAGAATGTTGGGTAAGGCTGGCAGGATCAGGGAACTCTGGTTCATGAGGGATGATGAGTCTCTGGTCAGGAAAAAGGAGGCACATGCCAGGCTTGGGCAGCTGGGATCAAGCAAGGCCCTTGAAGAGTATAAGAGATGGAGAAGTACACAAGAATGAAATTGGGAGATCAGAAAAGTGACAGGAGATAATTTTGGCAGATAAGATAGAGGAATCCTTAGATATTCTATAATAATATTAAGAATAAAAGGGTAACTTAGGAAAGAATAGGTCCCTGTAAACATCTACGTGTGGAGCTACAGGAGCTCTGTATACAAGAATTTTCCCGAACAGTCTGTGACGCATAGCCCTGTAAGCCATAGCGCTATGTTTAGCCCATGGAAATATGTTTAAAGCCCATGGCGATGTGGCCGGTAGCGCTATATTTAAAACCCATAGCGCTGTGGCCGGCAGCTTTGTTTAAATTCCCATGCGTTGAGCCGACAGCGCTTTGTTTAAACCTTTGCGTGCCAAACCGGCGGCACTGTGTGTATTACGTTTACGTGCCAAGTCTGTAGCGCTGTGTATTGCTTTATGTGCCAGTCTATGGATGATAGCGTTTGTTCATTCCATACACCCAACCTTCTTTGTGTTTTTAAATAAAAGTTACCCCTCAGGTTCCTATTAGGTTCCCCCCCCCCCCACCCCCCCTTGCCTGAAACCTATGTCCTCCGTTTCTTTATTCCTCTACTCTGGGAAAGAGACACTTGTGTGTTTACCCGATGTATTCATCTAAAGTTTTTGTGCACCGCTATAAGATTACCCCTCATCCTCCCGCGCTCCAAGGAATAAAGTCCTAACCTGATCAACTTCTCCCTATAGCTCAGGCCCTTGAATCCTGACAATATACGTGTAAATCTTCTCTGCACACTTGACGACATTTTCCCTACAACATGGTGCCCAAAAATGAACACAACACGTTAATATGGCCTCACCAATGACTTTTATAACTGCAACATGACCTCCCTCCCAACTATATTCTGACTGATGGAAGCTAATATGCTGAAATGTCTATTACATCTGTTAGTTTTGTAGAATACTAGACCAAGTGGGTCCGATTGGGTCCGTCCCCTCAACGCACGGTTGAGGCATCACACACACACTAACCACCCCTCACACACACACAGACATTAACCACCCCCGGACACACACCACCCCCCTTGATATTATTTTAATATTATTCATTTGCTCCTTTTACCCATCCCCGCCCTATCCACTCATGCATAGCCCCCAACTCAAAGGCATGTCTAGAGGGGGAGAGGGAGGGGGCATAGAGAGAGAGGGGCGGAGACACAGAGAGAGGGGCGGAGACACAGAGGGGAGAGAGAGAGAGGGGGGGCAGAGAGAGAGAGAGAGTGAGGGGACAGAGAGAGAGAGAGAGAGAGAGGGGTGAAAGGGGGGAGGGGTAGTGGAAAAGAGGGGGGAAGAGAGGGGGAGAGGGAGGGGGGGAGAGGAGGCGAGGAGCGGGGCGCGCGTCATCCAAAGGACTGTATTCAGTGGCTTCAATCCAGAGCCCGGGGAAGGGAGGGGGGTAAGGATTTCCGATTTGCGAGACATAGATACATAGATACATAGAAAATAGGTGCAGGAGTAGGCCATTCGGCCCTTCAAGCCTGCACTGCCATTCAATATGATCATGGCTGATCATCCAACTCAGTATCCCATACCTGCCTTCTCTCCATACCCCCTGATCCCTTTAGCCACAAGGGCCACATCTAACTCCCTCTTAAATATAGCCAATGAACTGGCCTCAACTACCCTCTGTGGCAGAGAGTTCCAGAGATTCACCACTCTCTGTGTGAAAAAGTTTTTCCACATCTCGGTCTTAAAGGATTTCCCCCTTATCCTTAAGCTGTGACCCCCTTGTCCTGGACTTCCCCAACATCGGGAACAATCTTCCTGCATCTAGCCTGTCCAACCCCATAAGAATTTTGCACGTTTCTATAAGATCCCCTCTCAATCTCCTCAATCTAGCGAGTATAAGCCAAGTCTATCCAGTCTTTCTTCATATGAATGTCCTGACATCCCAGGAATCAGTTTGGTGAACCTTCTCTGCACTCCCTCTATGGCTATAATGTCCTTCCTCAGATTTGGAGACCAAAACTGTACGCAATACTCCAGGTGTGGTCTCACCAAGACCCTGTACAACTGCAGTAGAACCTCCCTGCTCCTATACTCAAATCCTCTTGCTATGAAGGCCAACATACCATTCGCTTTCTTCACTGCCTGCTGCACCTGCATGCCTACTTTCAATGACTGGTGTACCATGACACCCAGGTCTCGCTGCATCTCCCCATTTCCTAATCGGCCACCATTTAGATAATAGTCTGCCTTCCCGTTTTTGCCACCAAAGTGGATAACCTCACATTTATCCACATTATACGGCATCTGCCAAACATTTGCCCACTCACCCAGCCTATCCAAGTCACCTTGCAGTCTCCTAGCATCCTCCTCACAGCTAACACTGCCCCCCAGCTTAGTGTCATCCGCAAACTTGGAGATGTTGCTTTCAATTCCCTCGTCCAGATCATTAATATAAATTGTAAATAGCTGGGGTCCCAGCACTGAGCCTTGCGGTACCCCACTAGTCACTGCCTGCCATTGTGAAAAGGACCCGTTTACTCCTACTCTTTGCTTCCTGTTTGCCAGCCAGTTCTCTATCCACATCAATACTGAACCCCCAATACCGTGTGATTTAAGTTTGTATCCTAATCTCTTATGTGGTACCTTGTCGAAAGCCTTCTGAAAGTCCAGATACAACACATCCACTGGTTCTCCCCTATCCACTCTACTAGTTACATCCTCGAAAAATTCTATAAGATTCGTCAGACACGATTTACCTTTCGTAATTCCATGCTGACTTTGTCCAAAGATTTCACCACTTTCCAAATGTGCTGCTATCCCATCTTTAATAACTGACTAGCAGTTTCCCCACTACCGATGTTAAACTAACTGGTCTGTAATTCCCCGTTTTCTCTCTCCCTCCCTTCCAAAGGCCGATAAATCACCAGGGCCAGATAGGCTGCATCCCAGAGTACTTAAGGAAGTAGCTCCAGAAATAGTGGATGCATTAGTGATAATTTTTCAAAACTCTTTAGATTCTGGAGTAGTTCCTGAGGATTGGAGGGTAGCAAACGTAACCCCACTTTTTAAGAAGGGAGGGAGAGAGAAAACGGGGAATTAGACCAGTTAGTCTAACATCGGTAGTGGGGAAACTGCTAGAGTCAGTTATTAAAGATGGGATAGCAGCACATTTGGAAAGTGGTGAAATCATTGGACAAAGTCAGCATGGATTTACGAAAGGTAAATCGTGTCTGCCGAATCTTATAGAATTTTTCGAGGATGTAACTAGTAGAGTGGATAGGGGAGAACCAGTGGATGTGTTGTATCTGGACTTTCAGAAGGCTTTCGACAAGGTACCATATAAGAGATTAGGATACAAACTTAAATCACACGGTATTGGGGGTTCAGTATTGATGTGGATAGAGAACTGGCTGGCAAACAGGAAGCAAAGAGTAGGAGTAAACGGGTCCTTTTCACAATGGCAGGCAGTGACTAGTGGGGTACCGCAAGGCTCAGTGCTGGGACCCCAGCTATTTACAATTTATATTAATCTGGACGAGGGAATTGAAAGCAACATCTCCAAGTTTGCGGATGACACTAAGCTGGGGGGCAGTGTTAGCTGTGAGGAGGATGCTAGGAGACTGCAAGGTGACTTGGATAGGCTGGGTGAGTGGGCAAATGTTTGGCAGATGCAGTATAATGTGGATAAATGTGAGGTTATCCACTTTGGTGGCAAAAACGGGAAGGCAGACTATTATCTAAATGGTGGCCGATTGGGAAATGGGGAGATGCAGCGAGACCTGGGTGTCATGGTACACCAGTCATTGAAAGTAGGCATGCAGGTGCAGCAGGCAGTGAAGAAAGCGAATGGTATGTTGGCCTTCATAGCAAGAGGATTTGAGTATAGGAGCAGGGAGGTTCTACTGCAGTTGTACAGGGTCTTGGTGAGACCACACCTGGAGTATTGCGTACAGTTTTGGTCTCCAAATCTGAGGAAGGACATTATAGCCATAGAGGGAGTGCAGAGAAGGTTCACCAGACTGATTCCTGGGATGTCAGGACTTTCATATGAAGAAAGACTGGATAGACTTGGCTTATACTCGCTAGAATTTAGGAGATTGAGAGGGGATCTTATAGAAACGTACAAAATTCTTATGGGGTTGGACAGGCTAGATGCAGGAAGATTGTTCCCGATGTTGGGGAAGTCCAGGACAAGGGGTCACAGCTTAAGGATAAGGGGGAAATCCTTTAAGACCGAGATGAGGAAAAACTTTTTCACACAGAGAGTGGTGAATCTCTGGAACTCTCTGCCACAGAGGGTAGTTGAGGCCAGTTCATTGGCTATATTTAAGAGGGAGTTAGATGTGGCCCTTGTGGCTAAAGGGATCAGGGGGTATGGAGAGAAGGCAGGTACGGATACTGAGTTGGATGATCAGCCATGATCATATTGAATGGTGCTGCAGGCTCGAAGGGCCGAATGGCCTACTCCTGCACCTATTTTCTATGTATCTATGTATCTATGTATTTCCCTTGTTATCCACGGATGGACTACCTTCCCTGATTTATTCTTTTGCCAAACTGGGATGAACAATTTTTGTAGTTCATCCATGCAGTCTTTAAATGCCTTCCATTGCATATCCACCGTCAACCCTTTTAGAACTAATTGCCAGTCAATCTTGGCCAATTCACGTCTCATACCCTCAAAGTTACCTTTCTTTAAGTTCAGAACCGTTGTTTCTGAATTAACAATGTCACTCTCCATCCTAATGAAGAACTCAACCATATTATGGTCACTCTTGCCCAAGGGGGCACGCACAACAAGTCTGCTAACTAACCCTTCCTCATTACTCAATACCCAGTGTAGAATAGCCTGCTCTCTTGTTGGTTCCTCTACATGTTGGTTTAGATAACTATCCCTCATACATTCCAAGAAATCCTCTTCCTCAGCACCCCTGCCAATTTGATTCACCCAATCTATATGTAGATTGAAGTCACCCATTATAACTGTTTTGCCTTTGTTGCACGCATTTCTAATTTCCTGTTTGATGCCATCCCCAACTTCACTACTACTGCTAGGTGGCCTGTACACAACACCCACCAGCGTTTTCTGCCCCTTAGTGTTTCGCAGCTCTACCCATACCGATTCCACATCCTCCAAGCTAATGTCCTTCCTTTCCACTGCGTTAATCTCCTCTCTAACCAGCAACGCTACCCCACCTCCTTTTCCTTTCTCTCTATCCCTCCTGAATATTGAATATCCCTGGATGTTCAGCTCCCAGCCTTGGTCACCCTGGAGCCATGTCTCCGTGATCCCAACTATATCATAATCATTAATTGCTATCTGCACGTTCAACTCATCCACCTTATTACGAATGCTCCTTGCATTGAGACACAAAGCCTTCAGGCTTGTTTTTACAACGCTCTTACCCCTTATACAATTATGTTGAAAAGTGGCTCTTTTTGATTTTTGCCGTGGATTTGTCTGCCTGCCACTTTTACTTTTCACCTTGCTACCTATTGCTTCCGCCCGCATTTTACACCCCTCTGTTTCTGTGCTCACCCATTTGAGAACCCCACCACCTCTTATTCTCTGTTTATTATTGTTTTCTTCTTCCCCCCCTACATGTTGGGTCTGAGTGCTTTCCTTCTCTGCCTCCTGCCTCACACACTGTCTAATAGCATTCTCTATTTGAGAATGCTATTAGACAGAGAGGGCAGAGACAGGCAGGGCAGATGGCTGGCCGAGCGGGGCCACGGTGGGCAGGCGGTGACCAAAGAACTGCAAGTCGGGCGGGGGGGGGGGTGTGACATCATTTGCAGCGCGTGGAAAACATTGCGCAGTAGGCTGCGCGTGGAAAACCGTTTTCAGCAGGCCACGCGGAGCAGACCCATTGTGATGTCATCATCTCATTTATTTTCTAAGATATTTCAAATTTGTGAATATCTTCATAAATAACTCGAGAAATAAAGCATGAATTTTTCAGATGACGATTTTTGATTCCATGGAATAAAACTACAGGAATATGTAAGAATTTTACCGTTAGAGCCTAGTTTTTTCGAGCAGATATAAACACACACGCACACGCACACGCACACACACACACACACACACACACACACACACACACACACACAACTAACGGTTGCGGGGGGGGTGGCCTGCGGCGTCACACACACACTAACAACCCCCCCCACACACACACACACACACACACACACACTAACCACCAGCCCCCCCCCACACACACACACACACTAACAACCCCCTTGATATTATATTAATATTATTAATTGGCTCCTTTTACCCCATCCCCACCCTATCCACAAACGCATAGCCCCCAACTCGCAGGAGCGTCTAGAGGGAGTGGGGGTAGAGAGAGAGAGGGAGGCAGAGAGAGGGAGCAGAGATAGAGAGAGAGGGGGCAGAGACAGAGAGAGAGGGGGAGAGGGAGTGAGGAGGGGCGGAGAAAGGGGGGAAGAGTGGTGGGTGGGAGGGAGGAAGAGGGTGAGATAGAGGAGGAGGGAGAGGAGGAGGGGATCGGGGCGGGCAGCTCACTGCTGGGCAGGAGAGAGAGGGGGGGAGAGAGGGCGAGGGCGGACTTGAACTCGGCGAGCGGCGGGTGGAGAGAGGGGGTGGAAGAGATTGGGGGAGAGAGGGGGGGAGAGGGAGAGGGTAGAGAGAAGAAGAGGGGGCAGAGAGGGCGGACTTGAACTCGGTGAGCGGGGCGGATACTGAGCGGGCGGGGCTGACTGCGAGCGGGTGGGGCCACGGCAAGCGGGGCAGACGGCTGGCCGAGTGGGGCCGACTACAAGCAGGCGGGGCCATGGCGAGCGGGCAGCGACCAAAGGACTGTGAGTCAGGTGGGGACGTCACTCGCAGTGCGTGGAAAACAGTGCGCAGCAGGTTGTGCGGAGCAGACCCATCAGAAGTTTACATGCACCTCCTCCAAACTCGTGTATTGCAATGTAAAGGAGATCACAGATGTGATCTCCTCTATATTGGAAAGGCCAAGCGTAGACTAGGTGGCCACCGCTGAATGCTTACTCTCTATCCACTAGGACCAGCTGGAGCGCCTGGTTGCAAGCCATTTTAATGGCCCTTCCCATTCTAATACTGTCCTGTCTGTATTCTGTCTCCTCTACTACCAGTGTCTGACCACATGCAGACTAGAAGGCAGCACTTTGTATTCCGCTTGGGGAGCCAACAACTCAACAGTATGAACACAAAGTGGGTGAAGAAGGTGGCTTTTTTTAGAGTAATTAAATATGGACAATGAATGCTGCCATTTCTATTACACATCTCAAAATTATAAAAAATATTTGCCACATTGGCCTCAAGTTCAGGAAAGTCAGAGAAATAAGCAACTTTAACAGTTTTTCAGCAAGTTCATGTTGAAGCATGGTGTTGAGCTAAGATGTGCTTTTGTTCAAATGGTGTATCCACTGTTTGGGTGATGCAGAACAAATGGATATTTAAACTAAGTTCCATGTGTATCATTAGCTTTATGACACTATGGAAGTCTTGTTGGGTAGACTGATGGGACTGAAGGCTGATAAATCCCCAGGGCCTGATGGTCTGCATCCCAGGGTACTTAAGGAAGTGACTCTAGAAATTGTGGATGTATTGGTGAACATTTTCCAATGTTCTATAGATTCAGGATCAGTTCCTGTGGATTGGAGGGTAGCTAATGTTATCCCACTTTTTAAGAAAGGAGGGAAAGAGAAAACAGGCAATTATAGACCAGTTGGCATGACATCGGTGGTGGGGGAAGATGCTGGAGTCAATTATAAAAGATGAAATAGCGGCACATTTGGTTAGCTGTAACAGGATCGGTCCGAGTCAGCATGGATTTACGAAGAGGAAATCATGCATGACCTATCTTCTGGATTTTTTTGAGGATGTAACTAGGGAATGGACAAGGGAGAGCCAGTGGATATAGTGCACCGGAACTTTCAGAAAACCTTTGATAAGGTCCCACATAGGAGATTCGTGGGCAAAATTAGAGCAGAATTTGGCGGTAAGCAGGGCTCTCGCTTAACTTTTTTTCCCTGTTGCCAGCCGGGCAACCTTGGCAGCTTTTTAGGTTGCCAAATGACAGTTTAGGTGGTCATTTAAGATGGCTTGCATGACACGTGCGATAATGTGCTCGGACGAAGTGCGTAGTTACCAGTCGGAATTATACTCAATGAAGCATTCACATATTATTTCTGCTTCAAATAAAGTCACAAACTAAACATATTCACCAATCAAGACATGATATATCCCACAATGACATGCAGCAAAATTATAAGACAGTATCTCAACACTTTTTACACATTGCAATGAATGCAATTTCTATTAGTTCTTTCCACTTCCAAACAAAAATGTGGTTGGATTATTCAGCGTATGATCAACCTGTGTCAATAAATCCTGGACCATGGTAAAATATATGCGTACGTATAATTGTGATTGTTGCTCATTAAATAACTACAGTACTGATACTCCATATTAAGAGCATTGATTTGCCGTTAAAATGCATTCTGTAATAACGTGTCAAGGGTAGCAGTGACAATCGAACACTGCGGTTTTAATGTTTCACGCGTTCACAATTTAATTAATCCATCTTTATGGATTAAAACAAATAATAACATTGGGAATTAAAACACATTTGATTGCATTCCGTTATCAAACATAGTCAATGTTCGCTCTGAAGACATTTCCAGCACAATAGGGTCAGGGAGGGGTGTGTGTGTGAATCAGTGCGGGGTGGATAGATGGCGGGGGTGGAGGGGGGGGTTAGAAGGCAGTCGGTGCAGAATGGATGGATTGAGGCAGGTGAATTAGTACGTGTTGGTTGGAGTAGGTAAATTTGTGAGGGGAGAGCATGGGGGATGTCAGTGGTGTTGAATGGGGGGGTTCAGTACCGGATGGATGGGGATAGACAAAAGTGCTGGAGAAACTCAGCGGGTGAGGCAGCATCTATGGAGCGAAGGAAATCAGCAAGGTTTCGGGTCGAGACCCTTCTTCAGACTTCCCCCCATTCTTCTTGATTGGGAGGATCAGTACAGGATGGATGGGGGGGGGGAGAGATCAGCGCAGGATGAATGGGGGGGTCAGTACAGTGTGGATCGGAGGGTCTGTGCAGGATGAATGGGGGATCACTACAGGATGAATGAGGGGAAGGGGGGAAGGTGCAGGGTAAATGGAGGGTTGGTCAGTACGGGATGAATGCGTGGATTAGTACAGGATGGATGGGGGATCAGTACAGGATGGATGGAGGAGAAGTGCAGGATGGATGGGAAAGAGGTAAGTACAGGGTGAATTGGGGGACCAGTGTAGGATGGATGGGGGGGGGGGGGTGGCAGGAGAATCAATGCGAGGTGGATAGGGTGATCAGCGCAGGATGAATAGATTTGGGGGGGGTAGATGGGGAGAGGAGCACAGGGGATGTCGGTGAGGACTGAATAGACGTGGGAATGGGGATCAGTGCGGGATGGAGTGGAGGGGTCCCAGGATAAGGGGGTGGAGGGGGCGTACAAGAGAGAGAGAGAGGGAGAGGGGGGCGAGGTGGGGAGGAAGGAAGGTCAGCGCTCCTCGGACAACATCGCCCCGCTGCCTTGGACCTGGGGAACTCCTCGCCACCGCCTACCTCCTCCGCCATCCAACAGCAAGGTGTGGGGCCGGGCGGTGCAGCTCAGAGATCCTATAGCTATAGGATCTTTGGTGCAGCTGCTTCAGAAGGGTCGGAGAAGGGCCCCGAACAGCGGCAGCGGCAGCAGCGGCCGCGACACGTCTCCACTGCCTCCTCCTCCCGCCCCCCGCCCGCCCTGATAAGGACCGCTGCTTGCAAACCCGCTATCGGCGATAACCACTTTCGAAACAAACCCTCCCGCACGCCGAGGCCTCGCCCTCCCTCCTCCCGGCCTCGGCGTGCGGGAGGCTTTGTTTCGAAAGCGGTTATCGCCGTTAGCGGAGTGGCAGGCAGAGGCCCTTATCAGGGCGGGCGGGGGGCGGGAGGAGGAGGCGGTGGAGCCGCTGTGCGAAGCCCGTTATTCGGTCCGACCCTTCCTCACCCCGCACCTAGTATCTTTGCCCCGCACAGCCGCCACCAACACGAAACGTCGCGTTCCTATTCTCCAGAGATGCTGCTGACCAGCGGAGTTACTCCGGTTTTTTGTGTCTATTTTCGGTACAAACTAATATCTGGTTGCCAAGCCGGGTAAATTGACTCGGTGTTCAGGTTGCCCGTCGGCGCTTTGATGGTCAGTGGCACCCGGGCAACCGCTAATTTCAAGCCCTGGTAAGGTACTGACATGGATAGAAAATTGGTTGGCAGGCAGGCAACAACGAGTAAGGATTAACGGGTCCCTTTCAGAATGGCATGCAATGACTAGTGGGGTACCGCAAGGCTCCGTGCTGGGACCGCAGCTATTTACAATATACATTATTGATTTAGATGAAGGGATTAAAAGTAACATTAGCAAATTTGCAGATGACATAAAGCTGGATGGCAGTGTGAACCGTGATGATGATGCTATGAGGATGCAGGGTGACTTGAACAGGTTGGGTGAGTGGGCAGATGCAGTTTAATGGGGATGAATGTGAGGTTATCCACTTTGGTGGCAAGAACAGGGAGACAGATTATTATCTGAATGGTGTCAAGTTAGGAAAAGGGGAAGTACAACGAGATCTGGGTGTCCTTGTACATCAGACACTGACAGTAAGCATGCAGGTACAGTGAAGAAAGCTAATGGCATGTTGGCCTTCATAACAAGAGGAGTTGAGTGCAGGAGCAAAGAGGTCCTCTGCAGTTGTACAGGGCCCCAGTGAGAGTACATCTGGAGTATTGTGCACAGTTTTGGTCTCCAAATTTGAGGAAGGACATTCTTGCTATTGAGGGAGTGCAGCGTAGATTTACAAGGTTAATTCCCAGGATGGCAGGACTGTCATATGTTGAAAGAATGGAGCGACTGGGCTTGTATACATTGGAATTTAGAAGGATGAGAGGGTATCTTATTGAAACATCTATATAATTAAAAGTCTCATCTTGACCACTTTCTGTCTGCGCTGTATATTGATTTTAGAAAAAGCGCTACCCTGAATCGCTATGATTTTGGCCATCTTACTCACAGTCCTCCTCCGCTGAGCCAGCCCCGAGGATTTTTCCCATCGATGAAAAATAAAAAAGTTATGAGTGTTAAAAAAACCTTGAGATCATTTATCAAAAAGAGGGGAAATACTTGGAAAGATCCTGTTTAATTTTGTCTTCGAATAATGTAATCTATATAGTATTTTAAATTGTATCAAGGAGTGCCTAGCATTTAACGAACAATGGTGTATATATTGTAAGCTTTCATCCATGTGTCTTTCATTATGGGTTGAGCCAACTCGTCCTCCCATGCTCGTCTGTATGATTCTGATGACGGAACCTCAGCATCTAAGAGGATATTATAGATATAAGATATTAATTTATTTGTATTGGGATGTCTGTTCAAACATTCATCAAGGGTTTCTGGACCCCTACATCTATAGTCTTGCGTGTGTAGTTTTACATAGTCTCTAAGTTGCAAATATCTAAAAATATTATTAGCATGTAACTTGTATTTCTGCTGTAATTCCTGAAATGAGAGAAAAATGCCTTTTTGATAAAGGTCTCCCACCATTTTAATTCCATGGGTTTTGCATTGAACAAATCCTCTATCTGAAACAGACGGTTTGAAAGAAGGGTTATTTGCAATAGGGAGAAAAAGCAATAAATTACCCAATTTTGGAGTGGGTTTTAATTGTTTCCACATACGTATAACACTATGTATAATCGGGTTTCCTCCGTTTGTTTTTTTATTCAAATTTATTGGAGCTAAAAGAATCGAGCCTATTTCAAAAGGTAAGCAGTCCTCCTTCTCCATCTTTAGCCAGTCTGGCTGTTGATCAATGTCATCCAGCCAGAAGGTTATATTTTTAATATTAACTGCCCAGTAATAAAATAAAAAGTTTGGTAAAGCTAATCCTCCATTAACTTTGGACTTGCATAGGTGTCTTTTATTTATTCTGTGGTTCTTATAATCCCAAATAAAATTTGTAACAATTGATTCAATTTTTTTGAAGAATTATTTTGGAAGATATATCGGAATTGATTGGAATAAGTATTATAATTGTGGGAGAAAAATCATCTTTATAGCATTAATTCTACCAACTAGTGAGATGGGAAGTGTTTTCCAATATTGGATGTTTCTGTGTAATTTAGTAATTAAAGGAGGAAAATTTAAATTGAATAAAGAAGTATACTTCTTGGTCACATAGATTCCAAGGTATTTAAACTTTTCATAGACAATTTTAAAAGGATATTGTTGAAGTATAAACGGGTTTTGTTCCATTATTGGCATCATTTCGCTTTTATTCCAATTAATTCTATATCCCGAGAATGAACCAAATTGAGTTATAAGATTTAATAAACTCGGAATGCTAATTTTTGGGTTTGTGATGTATAATAATACATCATCTGCATATAAAGAAATTTTGTTAACTGTATGTTTAGTGTTATACCCATGAATATCTGGGTGGGATCTAATACTCTCTGCGAGTGGTTCTATAACAAGGGCAAATAAGAGCGTGGAAAGTGGACATTCTTGTCTACAACCTCTGGATAAATGAAATTTAGGTGACAACATTTGGTTTGTCAATATTCTAGCTGTTGGGCTTGTATATAGGAGTTTCACCCATGAACAGGTTTTCATCGAGTTGAAATTTTTCCATCACAGAAAAAAGATAGGGCCATTCCACCTGATCAAATGCTTTTTCAACGTCTAGCGAAATGATTGTTAAATCTTCATTTAATATTCTATTTGAATATATTATATTAAACAAACGTCTCAGATTATAGAATTAATATTGTTTTGAAATAAAACCTGATTGGTCAGGATGTATTAACTTGTGGATCACTAAACTTAATCTGTGAGCTAGAATTTTAGCTAGTATCTTCTGATCAGTGTTTAAAAGGGCTATGGCTCTATACGAGCCAGGGTCTTCAAGATCCTTATCTCTTTTTGGAATAAGTGTTATTGTTGATTCAGTCAAACTTTGTGGCAATATCTGTTGTTTAAAAGCATAGCTATATAAAGTCTAAGCGTGGGGAGACCAGGTCACTAAATTTTTTATAAAATTCACTGTTCAAACCATCAGAGCCAGGGGTCTTCCCATTTTTCAGAGATCTGATAGACTCTTCAATATCTGTTAATGTTATTTCTGCGCCCAATAAATCTCTCTCATTTAAACCTGAGAGTTTACATTTCTGCAGAAAAATTTGCATGTTCACCGAATTGTCTTGTTTTTGCTGAGTATAGTGTCTGGTAATATTGCAAACATCTATCATTAATGTCCTTGGGTAGCGTGAGCAAATCTTCCTTATCTGATCTGATTTTGTAGATTGTTCGTTCGTCATCTAATTTGCGGAATTGACAAGCTAACAATTTCTGTGGTTTATCGCCGAATTCAAAGTGTATTTGTTTAGTATGCTGGAATAGCCTTAAATTTGAGCTGAGAGTATATGATTTAACCTATATTTGAGAGCAGCAATTTTGTTATGTTTTATCATAGAAGGAGCGATCGCATTTTCTATATCTAACTGTCTTATCTCTCTTTCTAGTTCATGTTGTTTAGCTCGATTCTTCTTGTTTTGAGAAGCTTGAAAGGCAATAAGACATTCTCTCACAAATGCTTTAAATGTTTGCCAGAGAAGGGAAACAGATATTTCTGGAAGGTCATTCGTCTGAAAAAACATTTAAGTCTGCGTGTTGAGGTAGTCATAACATGCCCCGTCATTCAGAATTTGTGGATTGAATCTCCAGTGTGGCTGCTTCTCCGATATTCCTTGTAATTTTACCATAAAAGTTAAGGGAGAATGATCGGAAATAATAATGTTATGATATTTTGAGTTATATGTATGAATAAGTTTGGAATCCACCAAGAAATAATCAATTCTTGAGTAAGTTTTGTGCACTGGAGAATAAAATGAGTACTCTGGCCCTGAGGGATTTTCAATTCGCCAAACATCTTTAATATTTGCAGTGTTTATGTATGAATTTAATAATCCACACGTCTTGGATTTTATTTTATTTTGAGTTGACGATCTGTCCAAATAGGGATCTAATGTGCAATTTAAATCTCCTCCAATTATCAAATTATATTGTCCGAATTCTGGAATAGTAATAAATATTTTCTTAAAAAATAACGGGATGTCAAAGTTTGGTGCATAGATATTAACCAATATCAGTCTTGTTGAGTGCAATTCACCCACTAATATAACATATCTACCTTCGGTATCAACAATAGATGAAGTATGTTTAAATGGTATACCATTTACGAATTAAGATAGCTACCCTTCTTGACTTATAAGAGAATAATGAATGGTATGATTTGTCAATCCATTTGGCTTTCAATCTATTATGTGCCTCATTTTTAAGATGGGTTTCCTGAAGGAACATTATGTCAGCCTTAAGTGATTTTAAATGTGTTAGTACTTTACCTCTTTTAATTGGTTCATTAACGCCCTTGACATTCCAACTACAGAATGTAATTCCTTTATCCCCAATTTTCATGGTAATGTCTTGCATCTTATGGGTTAAATGGTCTGTAGAAAAGTGAATGGTTTAACACATTAAACACAGCGTTCCGCCTGAATGTAGGATGGATGGGCTTTTGATCTATTTGATCTTTCTCCCGAAAGTATCTCCCGGAAAAAAAAAAAATCTTAATGGTGGTAAAAATTAGAAATATGATAGGTGAGTACAGAGCTAGAAGAGTGCCGGAAAAGTAAAAAAACAATTAAAACTACAACTACATTTAGTGTAGTTAGTGAGAGCCACTCTAATGTAGGTATGTTACAAAACTTACCTTCAGTCGTGCTGTAATTCTGCCACTGGCCGTGTGCGCGATTTTGGCGCCTTTAAGGGGGGGCGGGGTTAAAACGCGGGTTTCTCCTCCCTTGTCCTGGTTAATATTTTGTTGGAGTACAAGCGTTGGCTGACAAATCGTTCCTAGTGGCCTTTTGTGTATTTTTTATTTTTATTAAATCGTCAATGTCAGCGCTAGAGTAATTTTAAAATCAGCTCCTGAAGCGTCAACGCCGATAACGGGGACGGATTTCACACGCGGGACAGGTAAACGAAAGTGGTTTCTTTAAATGTATAAAAGTGCTTCTTAAGAAGCCTTTAATTCACATTTTTTCATGCGACACAGTGATTTTATCCCCCGAATTAACGGCAGTATTTTTCATGCCAATACGGGGTTAAATTCACCGCAAATGAACGTTCCAAAAGATCGCGTTCCAGAAATCCTCACTCACAAGATGATTTAAATCCCCATTAATTTACAGGTATTAAACATTCAATTCCTTCCATTTGGCCTGTAAATTCATGAAAATGAGATTTAAAAATTATGTTATATTGTGAATTATTGTGTGAATGTTATTTGGACACTTAGGCTATTTAAAAATGTTAATCTATTCTTAAGAAATTGATAGATGTTTAGATCTAGTAATTGAATTTTGTAATTAGCTACAATTAGGTAACTAACTAATTATATGCTTTACTTTCATGTCTTCTAAGTAAGATTGTTTCATATTTGTTTCAGAATGCTTCAATCTATAATAACTGAAAATTTCTTTCAGTTATCTTAATTTTTAAGAAAGTTATGGGCTTTTAACTGTCCTCGATCACAGCTTTTGTGTTAAGTCAATGGAAAACCAATAGGGAACAAGATGCTAATTTCCGAGTATGAAAATGGCCATAACTTCTTTAATACTGAAGATATGAAAGTGAATTAGGTGTCAAATTAAACTTCTTTTTATGCTTTATCTGATGGGATAAATTGCAGACTTTATTTTTAAAATCTCAAAATTTTGTAACATTGCTATCTAATGTGGCAAAAAATCTAACGACTTCCGTAGCTTTAGTAAAAAAAAAATAACACTAGCTCCAGTTTAAAAAAAAAAAAAAAAAATCTATAAAAAATGATATAAAAAAGGGGAAGCGAACAGGACAGGTCCAAGGGAATTTAATCCAACAGTAGGACAGTTTTTCTCCCCTAAAAAGTGTTAGTTAAGTGTTAAAGATAAAGTTTACATAAATCAAGTATTGCTTAAATTTCTTATTTATAGTAATTTATGATACATTTTTATTTGTAATAGTTAGTAAATAATTAGTAATAGTTAATAGAAAATTAACTTGTTCAGCCAACTCAAATCTTTAAGTTATAACAGTTTAAAGCAGTCTATTCTCTGCCGGCTATTAAAGCCACAGGACGATATTCACCCCTCCAGGGAATTTTCAATCTCCCGAGCGAATTCGAATGCTTTCTTGTGATCAATAAAGAAGGTTTCTGTATTCTTGTAGGTGACTCGCAACTTGGCGGGATACAGCAGTCCAAATCTTAGGTTTGATATCTTCCTGAGAATTGCTTTTGTGTCATTAAAAAGTGCTCTTCTCTTAACAACCTCAGCAGGGTAATCTCTGAAAATACGAATGCTGTCGCCTTGGAATGTTAAATTTCTGTTGGTGCCAATTTTCGTCAAAATATCTTCTAAAACATGATCATAGTGCACCTTCAATATCAAATGTCTTGGGGGGGCGGCAGCACTCGGCCGAGCTCTCAGTGCTCTGTATGCTCGGTCCAGCAGAGGTTTTGCATCCAGTTGTAAAACGTGTTGTAGGAGTTCAGCAGTGAAATCACGAAGGTTTTTACCTTCGTGATTTACCTTCAGTCTGAAGAAGGGTTTCGGCCTGAAACGTTGCCTATTTACTTCGCTCCATAGATGCTGCTGCACCCGCTGAGTTTCTCCAGCATTTCTGTGTACCTCCAAGGTTTTTACCTTTCTCTCTGCCCTCTTTGACTCCAACAATCCTTAAGTTCTGACGTTTAGAGCATCCCTCTAAATCAATACATTTTTCAGTTAATTTACCTAATAACTCAGATAGATGCTGAGTCCGTTAATACCCTTTTTGTTGTTTCAGCACTTGACTCAGCTGGTGTTTCCAATTCACGTATAGCCTGACCATGTTGATTCACCGTATCGATAATAGGATCCAACTTGCTGTTAAATTCGAGTTTCAACTTTTGAAAGTTAGAATTTACCTCCACCATATGTTCGTTCATTTTTCCACATATTTCGTCCTTCACAGTGGATAATTCTTCCCCGAGTAAAGATGACAATTCTTCCTTCAATCCTTCCTTCAATACTGATGATATTTCTTTACTGATGGTAGTTGATATTTCTGCCTTCAAATTCTTCAATTCCTCCTTCATAGTTGAGAGTTCTTCCCCAACTATAATTCGAAATTCATCCATTCCGATTTTTCTTGGCTTTACCTTTGGAGGATGTTTAGAAACTTCTTGTTGGGCCGGCGCTGAAATTGGGGCCGAGGCTTCAGTCGGGCCTGCTTCATCTTCCGGAGGTTTTACCTTGCCGGTTCGTTTTGTAATGGTTTTCGACGGGGGTGTATGACTTACTGACATTTAAACGGCCGGAGTCGCGGTCTGATGACGTCACTCACCCTCCAACGCAAGCTGCCGGTAAGTTTCAGCGGGCCCGTTCCGTTTTTCTCCCATTTTAGTCGGGTTTTCTCGGAGCTAGCTGGATTGTGGCTTTACCCCAGCATAGCGCCACCGGAAGTGATTGGTCCTCTCGCCTGTAAATCACTGCGATGAAGGTAACGCGCCTTCCGGGGGGGGGGGGGCAGGACTATAAATGCCTGGACGTGAGGCAGTCACTCTGCAAGATCGCGAGAGAGACGCCACGACTGTCATTCTAAGCTGTGAATCGATTGAACTGTGCGTCTGCAATGTACTTACAATAAATGATTTGTTAGCCCTTAATGACAATGCCATGAGTTGTTTGGCCCGCTGCCCTGCCTGTGCTTGAAACTGCAATGCTTTATTAGGTCCGACTGTGTTTGGAAGGAATAAATGTTTTATTAGGACAGACTGTGTTTGAAAGGAATAAATGCTTTATTAGGTCCGACTGTGTTTGGAAGGAATAAATGTTTTATTAGGTCCGACTGTGTTTAGTCCAAAAGTCCCGCTCATTTCGTGACTTCCGCTTAGTGGACAGGTCACGCTGATTGCGTAATTTCCAGTAAGTGCAGAGGTCACGCTGATTGCGGAAGTGCCGCTGCCTGCGGAAGCCCCACAGTGGAGAGGCCGCGCTCAGCCGTGTGAGTAGATTCAAGAAAGTTTACTGTCATATATATGGTGTGTGAGTGAGTGTGTATGTGAGTGTGGATGAGTGTGAGTGTGTGTGAGCATGTGTGTGTGTGTGAGTGTGTGTGTGCATGAGTGAGAGTCTGTGTGTGAGTATGTGTGTGTGAGTATTTGTGTGAGTGTATGTGTCTGTAGGAGTGTGTATGTGCGTGAGTATGTGTGCGTGAGTGTATGTGTGCATGAGTGTATGTGTGTGTGTGAGTGTATATGTGTGTGTGTGTGTGTGTGTGTGTGAGAGAGTGAGTGCGTGTATGTGTGAGGTGGAGGGTGTGTGTGTGTGAGTCTTGTGTGTGTATATTGGTATTGGTGGAGAAGTGGAATATTGCGTTGGGGGACCAGCCCTCCCATGTGAAGCTGGGACCCAACGGGTACCACTTAGTCTAGTATAAGATTATTAAGGGATTGGACTCATTAGAGGCAGGAATCATGTTCCTGATATTGTGGGAGTCCAGAACCAGGGGCCACAGTTTAAGAATAAGGGGTAGGCCATTTAGAACGGAGATGAGGAAAAACTTCTTCACCCAGAGAGTTGTGAATCTGTGGAATTCTCTGCCTCAGAATGCAGTGTAGGCCAATTCTCTGGATGCTTTCAAGAGAGCGTTAGATAGAGCTCTTAAAGATAGCGGAGTCAAGGGATATGGGGAGAAGGCAGGAACGGGGTACTGATTGTGGATAATCAGCCATGATCAGAGTGAATGGCGGTGCTGGCTTGAAGGGCTGAATGGCCTACTCCTGCACCTATTGTCTATTGTCTATAGAAATACAACACGGAAATGGGCCCTTCAGTCCACTGATTCCCTGCCAACCATCAAGCATCCATTCCCTACATGCTATGGGCAATTTAGAGAGGCCAGTAACTTAAAAACATGCTCCACTTTGGCATGTCCTCTTTGATACTGGAGCACCTGGTAGAAACCCACGTGGTCACGGAGTTCATGGAGAACTCCATACAGATAGCACTCTAGGTCAGGATCTAACCCATCTCTAGTGCTGTAGCTCTAGTAGCTATGCGTAGTCATTTCAGGTTACGAAGAATCAGACAATGTCACAAGGATGCATTTTAACGTTTAGTATCATGTAACAATGATTTTCAAAGAAATGTATGATAATTGTAGATCAGCCTTTTGCCAAGTGTTGTTACAATATACTGATAATAAACCATCTGAGTATAAACAATGTGACAGCTATAAGTAAAGAGGATGAGCTGTGCTCTAACAATTCCTCCCATTTTTAAAAAGTATTAATAATATCACGAATATTGCACATAATTAAAAGATGATGGGACCATCGGGTAGGCTAACAAGTAAAATACTGAAAACAGTTTCCCCTTTTTAACAGAAGTGATTGGTGGATTCATCATAATCTGGAACGTGATTTTAGTCCATGGGCCAGAGGGGCCTACCGTGCACCCCCCAAATGATCCTACTTCTTGGGTGTCATTTTGTTCATTGGTATCTCTTCTGTCGGAAAAATTGTTCCCAAGAAAAAAACTCACTGGACTGGACTGTTTTTTAACCCTTTATTTCAATCTATGTCAAAATTGTGTTTTTTCACACTTTGCCCTCTTTCTTGTGGCCCTCTTCCATCATCCTATGTCAACCGGAAAGTATATCCAGATTTTCGTGTGCAGCACTGGAAGTGTGATGATGGGGATGAAGCATTCAAAAAGTGTACAAGAAAAGATCTGGCATGGATGCTTTCCTGGAAAGCGAGTAGTGAGAAAGGTCAAGAGCTTCCAGCTTGAGCTGGATTTGTCTCAGCAACAGGTGAGGTGCCTTCAAATCTGACCACAATTGACTACTATCCTGTGATCAATCATCCCATCACGGAATTTAGTACAGTTCAAGAGTGTTTACGGGCTTCTGAAGAAGCAAGTCATGAAGTTGGCCAAGAATATGTCATTACAACATTCGACTTGGGTGTCTGCATGAAGGCATATCCCCTCGTGTGGAGAAACACATTGTGTTGATTGGCACATTTCATGTCTTTTGTGCATACTTCAAAATGCTTGGAAAGAAAATGGAAGGATCCGGACTTCAGGATGTCCTCATGGAATCTGGAATCATGTCTACTGGTTCTATGTAAGGTGTTATGACAGGAAAGAACTACGACAGAAGTCTGCACTGCCACAAGACAATGGTGGAGTGCTTGGAGAGGCTCCTACTTGATGAATTCCTGTTTATGGCTGGAAAAGATGCAGTGCTGTCCGGTGTACCAGAGGAATCAAAGGGCATCTTTCAAGAGCTAAACTGATCACCAACAAAGCAGGCACTTGCTGAAGTCATGGCCAATGCAGATCTCAACACATTGATGGAGTCGTATGAGAGCTTCAAAGCTTATGTTCGAAAAGGATCTCTCGGGAAGACTGCACAATTTTGGTTGTCGTACATGGATTCTATGTGGATTGCTCTCTCATTGATTAGGTATGTGAAAGAGAACAACTTTCCATTGTAATTGCACTGTCTGTTTCTTATGCCTGATCTCTTCTTCACCTTTGGTGGTCACAATTACTCCCGCTATCTGATCTACCTTGCTGTGGTTTTGGCAAACATCGAAGAATCACATCCCAATGCCCTGGCTTTCCTCGAAAGAGGTGCCATCAGTGTCGTTAGGTCATTCATACCAGGAAACCGATGCGCTGTTGACAAAACGATTGAGGAGACGATCATGAAGCATGGCAAACCTCGAGGTGGTGGTAGTGGTGTTGGTCTCTCTGGCATCTTGGAGAATCACAGTGCTTATCAGAGATGGGTTCAAACTTCAACAGAAAGGACATACTTTCTGCAACTCTCAGCCTCGCAGACATGACTTCTCGTACCAATCGCGGAAGCAAACGCAGAGATCAACAACCAACTGAGATAAGGAAAAGTGAGGCATGTGGAAAGAAAGCCATTGATGCTGTAAAGAGCTTCCTGACTCCTTTTGATGTAGATGACAAGACTGGGTTGTATGTACTCTCTGGTGCACGTGTTCCGGTTGAAGTTGAAGTTGAGAAAGATGTCATAAAGGTACTTACCACAGGGAAAGAACAGAAAGAGAAGTTCATCAGAGAGCGACTTGAGAAAAAGACAGCATTCTCCGAACCCATCAAGAATCTGAAGCTCAAAACCATGGCAGAAACAAAGAAAAGAGTGAAGCTGAAAACATGTGAACGAAAGGTTATAGAGCACAAGCAACAAGAAGATATTGCTTTTCAACTGATGGTCAAAGCACAAAGTTCTGGCAGTCAACTCAATCTACAGGAGATTATGAAGTACTCTCTGACCCCTGTACCCTACTCCATTGGTACATCAGACAACTTCTTTGCAAAGCCTGATAAATCCAAGGACCTACACTACCTATTGAAAGATGTAGACAACTCACAACCTCCTGCCAGTAACAAGACATTGACCGTGGAAGATAGCAATGCTGCATTCTACTATCTCAAAGAGATTCCTGAAAACTTCAAAGAGATTGGCATCAAAATCTTTACCGATATGTACAAACCAGATTCAGTGAAGTCAAGTGAACGGATATGGCGTGGGTGTGCGGAGAGGAGAATAATCAAAGGAGGAAAGACCAAAAAACCAAGAGATTGGAAGCAGCTCTTGACCAATGATGAGAACAAGAAACAGCTAGGAAGGAGAGGCCACACTTCCTACTTCTCAGAATGGGAAAGAGACACTGCAGTCTGAGATTCAATCCCTGAAGTCAAACCAAGAAGAAACAGACTCGCGAGTCATCCTATACTGCAACTATGGCAAAGAGCAAGGATATGACCACGTACAAGTCAAAAGCCCAGACAGCGATATCTTTTTCATATTGCTGCACTATGCAAACAGCATTCAAGACATCACAGTGTTCTTTGACACAGGGAGAGGCAACAGGCAAAGGCAAATAGATGTCACCCATTTTGAAAAGCAGTCCTCCTCAGAATACTGCTCAGCATTACTTGGACTGCATGCGTTCTCAGGCTGTGACTCAACAAGTGCCTTGAAAGGAATCGGCAGTCAAGCCAATCAAACTGATGCAACAGCGTAACTAATTCGTGAAACCTCTGGCAGAGCTTGGTGATTTTCATGGAGTTGAAGATGATGTGGTCCTAATTTAGTGGATTTTTTAATGTATCTTTACTAAGAAACAGACTCAATTGCAAGTACCAAATTCACAGACCCCAAGAAAGAGGGCAAAGTGTGAAAAAACACAATTTTGACATAAGGGTTTAAAAAACATAGTTCAAATTAGTTTTTTTTTCTTGGGAACATCATTTTTCCGACAGAAGAGATACCAATGAACAAAATGACACCCAAGAAGTAGGATCATAGGGGGGTGCACGGACTATTTGTCTGGTCCACGGACTGTTTGTTGTGTATTTAAGGAGCTGCTTTTGGGGAGTAGTCGTGGTTGGTATTGAAGACTTTTTTGTGGCATCCCGACTCTTGTTCATTTAAATGAAATTCCCTCTCCACCCAGAACATCCGTCATGGTTTTTTTCTAAGTGTTGCTGGACTAGCAGTTTGCAATCAAATGATCAGCTGAATGTATCTTGTTTCTTGTTTCAAGTAGTTGTGGCCTGTTTGATCCGTTGCCAGGCAGAGTGGTCAAACCAATATCTCACTTTCCCTAACGTGTGCTTTTTAAATAATTTACATTGTATGTTCTATGCTTCTAACATTTAATACTAAATAATAATTGTTGTGTTTATTTGAGCATCTGTTTTGGCAAACTGTTGATGAGCTATGCTGCCTTAATTTATTCACTGTTCCAAATAGAATATTTTGATAGTCAAGAGTATTCCTCCTCTGTATAAGCGAGTTCGGTATTCCGAAAAACACAAGGAATCATGTGATTTGTCAAAGGTCACTCGCTATAAAGAAAAAGCGAAAGAAGTGCTGGCTGCATAAACTGTGTGTAAATTCCTATCTTTATTCATGATTTTTGTGTAAAAATATATTTAATCTGAGGAACGGGGGTACCAGGTAGCGGGAGAGTGGGGTGGAACAGCGAGAGAGAGGGGGCAGATGCGAGTGGGAGACGGGGAGAGACTGGACTGGCGGGGAGACATTCTCGGCAGCTGCGCACACACAGACCCACGCCTCATCCGCAGCCAGGATCGAACCCAGGTCCCTGGCGCCGCAAGCGCTGCCGAACCGCTACTGGACCGTGTTCCACCCCCCCGAGTGTCCCATCCCCGCCTGGGGGGGTGGCTGGTGACGTCCGGGGAGACCCCAGACCGATGGGACAGTGGCCTGGAGCAGCAGCCCACCCAGCCCCGCTCCAACTCCCGAGGAACCCCAGCCGCACCCGCTGCCCACACAGCAGCCGCCGGCCAACCCTCTTCCCCCCCCCCCCCCAATATACTCTGGCTTTCATCAGCCAGAGTATATTGAGTATAGAAGTTGGGAGGTCATGTTGCAGTTGTATAAGACGTTGGTGAGGCCGCATTTAGAGTATTGTGTTCAGTTCTGGGCACTGTGTTATAGGAAAGGTGTTGTCAAGCTGGAAAGGGTACAGAGAAGATTTACAAAGATGTTGCCTGGACCAGAGGGTCTGAGCTATAGGCCGAGGTTGAGTAAAAACATAGAAAATTGATGCAGGAGTAGGCCATTCGGCCCTTTGTGCCACCACCACCATTCAATATAATCATGGCTGATCATCCTAAATCAGTACCCCTTTCCTGCTTTCTCCCCATATCCCCATAGCACTAAGAGCTATATCTAACTCTTGAAAACATCCAGTGAATTGGCCTCCACTGCCTTCTGTGGCAGAGAATTCTACAGATTCATAACTCTCTCGGTGAAAAAGCTTTTCCTCATCTCAGTCCTGGGACTCTAATCCTTGGAGCGCAAGTGGATAAGCGGTGATCTTGTAGAGGTGTATAAGATTATGAGCGGAATAGATTGTGTCGATGCACAGAGTAGGTGAATCAAGGACCAGAGGACATAGGTTAAAGGTGAAGGGGAAATGATTTAATAGGAATCCGAGGGGTAGCATTTTCTCGCAAAGGGCTGTGGAAGTATGGAACAAGCTGCCAGAGGGGGTAATTGAGGCAGGGACTATCCCAACATTTAAGAAACAATTAGACAGGTACACGAATAGGACAAGTTTGAAGAAATGTGGACCAAATGCTGGCAGGTGGGACTAGTGTAGCTGGGACATGTTGGCTGATGTGGGCAAGTTGGGCCAGAGGGCCTGTTTCCACACTCTATGTCTCAATAAAAACAATAATGTAGCTTCACAAAAATTATCTTCAATTTCTGTATCTTCAATTGATTTTGTCAGATATTTTTTGTCAGAAACTTTTGTTGCCCATGCATATACAAGAAAACACAAATGGAACTTGAAACAAATAATATTTCAACAAGTATAAAACTTTCTCCTTTTGAGGTTAAATTGAAATTTAGTTGTGAATTGTCACTCTTGATAGAACTTGTTCCAAGAAATCTGATGTTAGCTGCAACAAATAGTTTTTCCACATTATTCTCACCAAAAAAGTAACTTGGATAATGTAAATTCTTTATGGTAGTCTTTGAATTGGCATTTCTTAAGAATCTGAAATAGTCTCCTAATTGCACAAGTAGATTTTCCAACATTACCAGTGATCTGCACTTCAATTTTGAGAATTGTTTCACTCAGTTTGTCTCAGTGAAATATGTTGATATTGTATTTGGCTTTGCATAATTGTTAACAGGCTGGGTAGGAAAAACACTGGAGAAAGAGTAATCTGTTGACATTTTACACAACTTGCACCTGCATCAAGGAACCTTGGCATTAAAATAAAGACCTTGTTGGGGAGATATCTTTCCTTTATTCCTTGCAATTAAAAGTTTAGGAATTTAAAAAATAACTTGTTTGTAACTAAATTATTCTTGTGGATGTGGTTTTTAATAGTTGATCACACTTTTGAAGTATTTTCTATGCAAAGATATAAAACTGGGACTGATGACTATATAATGCACTGAAAAAATATGGAAATTATCTAGGCCAATAAGATAATTACTATGATTTTTTCTTGGCATTAAAGTTTATTCAATTATAATGGGAAAATATTAGTGCTCCACCCATTCAGGAAATTTTTTTGAAAGTTTACATGTTATTTTAATGAGTACATTTTTAGATCTGTAATGCATTATTTAGTTTTAAGCACATTTTAATTTGAGAACAATTTAATTCTGATGATATTATTTGGTTACCATAAAATGCTCCTGATTTTTTCTTTAACCTATTTTTATTATAAAGCTAAACTGAAGGTGACAATAAATGTTTCTGCAAACAATGGAATATTTTGTTCCGATCTGCCAAATTGAAAGCTTTGAAACACTGGGTTCAATAGCTAGGGAAGCCAGTGACTCATTATGATTATCGAAAGCTGATCAAGATCCATAATCTATTTTACACCCATAATTGCTTCATGATTTTTTTTCCCCCCTGAGTTAATCAATGCTGCTTGATTTGCTGTTTGCCTAATTATGTGTCATGATATTTTATCCAAAGAGCAATGACCATCTGACTATATCTTCCATACTACTTCTGCAGAGGCATCTTCAGGCTATGAATAAAAAAAATATTGAAATAGTTCAATGTTGTGTATATGTACCATTAAATACTTTTAATTATTCAGGAGTTTGAATCTGCAAATTTTAACTGCTGAGTTGGATATGGCATTTGAAATTATGGGATTATCTGCAGCTGGAAGTTGCATTTATTCTTCTGGCACCACCGTTGAGAGTTTCCCATTGAACTGTGGATAATGACTATCTGTGTGACCATTGGGAGCTGATCTGGTCAGTATTGGGGGGGGAGGGCGGGAGGAGAGGAGCAGGTCTTAAGAATATGCTTGGTCAGGTGAACATCTGTTTCTTGTCTATGGTTCAAGATTAAGATGATATGTATTGTTCAATTAATTTGCTCAATTATTACCAGTAGCTCTTGGAATCTAATACTAAGTTTAAAATAAACAAAACATGGAATCTTCAGAAGAGAGTTCCTGATCCCGAAGGCAGAGGTTGTAATTGAAAGTTTAATTAGTATTAGTTTTAAAGAGATTTGAACCAGTACAATGCATTCGTTTTTTATTCTGTTCAATTACTTAATGTTCCCTGGCATTACTGACGGAACACATCTTTTACTGTGGAAAGATTTTTTAATTTCCAAAAATATACCTTATTCAAAATAAAAAATATATACAAAACAAAAGATGTGCAAAAACTCTACAGACGTTCTCAGCATTAGTGTCACACTCAGTACTGTTCACACCTATCTTTAAACAAAACACCCTTGCCACCCATGTGGCCCCCTGGGATATATTTTCCCTTGTTTGAGAGGTGTCCTCACCGGACTCGACCCCTCAATGTCTGTCAGCAGAAGGAACCTAGAATGTAACCTCCCCCCCCGCCCACTCCACACAGAGCCTTGCTGATGGCTGTACCAAACTTCAGTGATTCCCTCAGCATGTACTTGTGCATTCTGGAACGAGCAAACAGGCAACATTCCCTGATGGGAGACCAACAAGTTTTGGGCAGAGCAAAAAGTGTTTTTCACCAAGTTGAACTAAGTGTTTTCCAGCAGCACTTGATGTCTATCTCTGAATATGTCCCTGGGAGCAGCCAGACAATCAGAAAGTTTGCAGTTAAGGTGCTGTATGGAATGACAAGTATCATTCTCCAGGACCCTCTTCGTAAATCCATGCTCTGAAGAGGTGGCCAATTGACTCCGTAGCAACCATCCCAAGGGAATCTGTGGAGGTAGATGGATAGACAATGTTTTGGATGGGATTCTTCCTCTGATCGATGGAGTAGGTAGAGGAATGTAGATAAGAGAGGGGTAGTGGACAAAAACTGGTAAATGGTAGGTGGATACAGATCAGTGAGACTTGAATGGTAGATGGGGGGAGCAAGTGGCAAATGCTAGTGAAAAAGATAAATGGGTGTCAGATTAGGAAATGGGGATGTGAAGTGAAAAGCTGGAGGGGGAAATGGGTGGACGAGGGAGTGGAAAGAGTGGGGAGAAGAGGGAAAGATCTCGAGGATTAGAGAGAAGCATAATAAGGAGGGGCAAGGGGTAGGGTGGTGGGAGTTGATGTGAGTAATGTGTGCTCAAGAATTGGAGGCAGGGAAAAGGAAGGTGATGTTAAGGGTTATTACTGGAAGTTCAATGTTCATACCATTTGTTGCAAGCTACCCAAACAAGGTACTGTTCCTCCAGTTTGCATGTGACCTCATTTTGGCAATGAGGAGGCCAGGATAGAAATGACAGCATGAAAATGGGAAGGGGTGTTAAAATGGTTAGCAAGTGGGAGTTCCAGCAGCCCTTGGGAGCCCTTTGGTGAAACAGTCATCTAGTCTATACTTGGTCTCACCAAAGGAAGCTACATCGGAAGCAGTAGACGAGGTTGAAAGATGTATCTAAACCTCTGTCTCACCCGGAAGGTCTGCTGAGGTCTCTAGGTGGAAGTGTGAGAGAAGATATAGGGACAGATGTTACATCTGCGGTTGTAGGGAAAGATGCCTAGGGAGGGACAGATTGGGTGGGATGTGACGATTGAACCAAGGAGTTGCAGACAGAGTGGTCTCTACGTTAAGTGGAACGGGGATGAGAAGACTGGTGATGGGATCATGTTGAAGGTGGCGGAAATGTGCAGAATTATGGGGTCTGAAGAAGGGTCTCGACCCAAAACGTCACCCATTTCTTCGCTCCAGGGATGCTATCTGTCCTGCTGGGTTACTTCAGCATTTTGTGTCTATAACTCATTTTAGAAGTTGGGATGTTATGTAACAATTTTACAAAGGGGATATCATGTGTTGGAAGGAACCGCAGATGCTGGTTTAAACCAAAGATAGACTGTTGTAGTGGCGGCGCTTTGTGGCAGCGGCTCGCCTGCAGTCCGTTTGTCGTTTTTCTTTATTATTTTGTCTTGTTAGGAGTATGTTTTCGGTTTATTTTTAGTTGTGTATATGTGGGGGGAGGGGGGGGGGGACGGGACTTTTTAATCTCTTCCCTGAACAGGGACGCGACCTTTTCCTTGTCATGTCTCCGTTTCGCTGGGGCCGAACATCGTGGAGCTGGCGGCCTCCAACTGGAATCGACCTGAGGGCTCCAGTCGTCAGCCTGCGGACTTACCATCGTGGAGCTGGCTGCACTGCGGCTGCGCCCCGACTTCGGAGGCTTCGGCCGCAGACCCTGTGGACGGTAAAATCGGGAGCTTGCAGGTCCCTGGTAGGAGACCGATTTTCGGGAGCTCCCGCAATGGCAACTTCGCCCACACCCGAATCGAAGGGCCTTTCACCGCCCGGCACGGTTTAATCGGCCGTGGGACTTACCATCGCCCGCCGAGGGCTTTAACATTGAGAGCCTCGATCGCCTCGATGCAGCAGTTTGTTTGCCTGACCGCGGGAAAAGAACAAAAAACATGGAAGAGATAAGACTTTTGCCTTCCATCACAGTGAGGAGGTGTTTGGAGATTCACTGTGATGGATGTTTGTGTGGAACTGTGTTAATTGAGTCTTTTGTTTTTTTGCTGTTATGACTGCAGGGAATCAAATTTCATTCAAACCTTGTTTGTTTGAATGTCAATAAAGGAATTCTATTCTATTCTATTCTAGACACAAAATGCTAGAGTAACTCAGCGGGACAGGCAGCATCTCTGGAGAGAAGGAATGGGTGACGTTTCGGGTCGAGACCCTTCTTCAGAGAGAAAGTCATGGGAAAGGCGAACGAGAGATATTGACGATGATAATCATAATCATCATAATTTTAATCATAATCTTAATCGTAATTTATTAGCCAAGTATGTTTTGCAACATACGAGGAATTTGGTTTGCCATACAATCATACCAGAAAAGCAATAAGATACACAACTACATAAAAATTTGACATAAACATCCACCACAGCAGCTCCTCCACATTCCCCACTGTGATGGAAGGCAATAAAGTCTTAACTTCTTTCCTCCTTTCCTCCCACGGTCAGGGGAGTCGAACCATCGGCTTGGAGTACCTGAAATCGGTCCCTAACCAGGGACCGCGAGCTTCACGATGTTAGTCCGCAGCTTCCGCAGGTTGGAACACCAAAGGCCGACCCCTGGCAAAGTGAACGCCCGCTCCAAGATGTTAAAGTCCCCAGGCCCTGCAGTTTTGGAGCTCCAGAAGTCCCAAACAAGAGGTCGCCAACTCCACGATGTTAGGCCGCAGTGCAGACGGAGATACGACACGGAAAAAGTCGCATCTCTGTTGAGAAAAGCGATTTAAAAGTTTCCCCCACCACCCCCCACAAATACAAAAACAAAATATAAGCTAAAACATACATTTTACAACGAACTAAAAACACAAAGAATGAAAAAGACAAATACAGACTGTTGGCAAGGCAGTCATCGTGCGGCACCCCCTGGTGGTAGAGAGAGATAGAACAAATGAATGAAAGATATGCAACGATATGCAAAAGTAACAACGATAAAGGAAGCGGGTCAATGTTAACTAGCAAAGTGAGAACAAAAGACTTTGGTGGGGGAGGGGTGGAGAGAGAGGGAATTCAGGGTTACTAGAAGTTGGAGAAATCAATATACCCCTGGGTTGTAAGCTGCGAAGTGAAATATGAGATGTTTTTCCTCAAGGGCATAGGTTTAAGGTGAGAGGGGATAGATTTAATAGGAACCCATGTGGCAACTTTTTCACAGATAGGATGTTGGGTATATGGAATGAACTGACAGATGATGCATTTATACAGGGACATGCTTAAGAAGAGATAAAGAGCTGTGGGCTAGGTATGTGCAAATGGGAGTAGCCTGGATTGGACATCTTGATCAGCATGGATGTGTTGGGCTGAGGAAGGGTCCTGACCCACAACATCATCTATCCATGTTTTCCAGCGATGCTGCCTGACCCACTGAGTTACTCTAGCACTTTGTGTCTTTTTGTTTGTTGGGCTAAAGGGCCTGTTTCCCTGTTGTATGTCTCTATGCCTCAACTACCGAGTATTCAATTGGACCCAGGAATTCCACCAGAATGGTTCTCTTCTCATCGCATATTTTTATAATAGGTGTGTCCAAAGGATCGATTTTAGACCTATTTCTCATTTACATGTTACTCTATAACAATTTCATCCAAAATCAATGTCAGTTTCAATGTCATTGCTATTAACAACCATATTTACATCACCATCATGCCTCTTGACCCTTCCATTCTCAGGCAAGCATCTTGTTTATTCAATAGAGTGTTCTTGGTGAGTTGAAAATGTCTTAAGGTTGGGAAGGGCATGCCTTTAATCACTGTGTTCCAACCCGTTCTATTCTCTAGAAAATGAACCAGTCTGTCTATAACTCAGGCACACAAGTTATGATTTGAACCTCCTCTGTACCATCATTAAGTTGCTCATTATCCCTGGTGGCATTGTCTGATTCTTTTCAGTTTCAGTACACCTGCTGAAGTACATCCATTCACAAGTTACCTCTGGATTTAACTATTGCAGTCGTCTTCTCACTCGTGCCCTTTATTACAGTTTATTTAAATTCATTTGGTAAAATGCTGCCAATGTCTTTATTCTCACCATGTGCTCATCTACCACACCTATTTGCTGACCTACACCAGTTCAAAATTAAATAATGCCTTAAGATTTGCTATTGGACTTACCTTCCTCCATGCTGTTGTCTTCGTAAATTCTACCCACGTGACAACTCTCTAGAATATTGTAAACATTCTCATTCTGGCCTTTTGATTATTCTGCAATTTGTTCATTCCGCCAATACTTTTTACATTTAACTGCATTGAACCTAAACAGTGTAATTTCCTTATCTCTCCCCTACATCCATTGAGGAATTCCTTAAAATTAATATTTTTGTTAAACTCATTAACTTCCATTGTATCTTGTGGGTCAAGTGTGTTTTTAAAATTATCAATCTTGTAAATGTCTTGTGGTATAACTTTTGCTACATTGAAATTGCTGTATCAATGGTGACTGCAATTGATGGAAATTCAACTAATGCAAGAGATTTTTGAAATAAAAAATGTTTTGAGTCATTTTGTTTAATGTTGTCCTTCCAATATTTTCTTCAACATCCCTGACTGACATTGAATACACCCAATTAATTTCTCAATCCCTCTGTACTGCTAAACTTCCTATAATTTAGTGTGATCATATTAGAAATAGTATTGTTTACCTTGAGTCGTTCCAGGCATCTTATTGCCTAGCTTTTAACAGCATCAGCTTGCAATTTGAATAAGGTGCCACTCAAAACGCTATTGTAGACAAGACAAGTCAAGCTTGTGACAAATGCTGCTGCACGTTTTGCTACAGCATATTTAACATTAATCCTGTTCATTTTCCTCTAAACGTTAGGATGTCTGTGGCTCCTACCAGCTCTTGCTTTGTAGCTCTGCCTTCTGCCACTGAGGATGCACATACAATATTTGGAAAAAATTCAGCAAGGCCTGGAAATGAAGTTCAAGAAGTTATTTATATTCCACCTAATTCCCATGAACCAGGATCTAAGGTTCAGGTAAGAACCCATTTTTTTTCCTTCACAGTTGAATATTTTTAAATTCACTTTTCTTCTAATGTGAGATTTCATGTGCTGTATACCTAAATCAAATTTTAAGTGTTGAATAAGTTACAATATATTTTGGGAATAGTTTAAGTTAATCGTAAGGATTAGCTGTCTAAACTAATAGCAGTGACCTAAAGCCTATTGCACTCCAGACCAGATCAATTGATCAAATTGAACTTAACTAGCAGTTAGTTGCATTTATTAAATCCTCCAACATCTGATGTAGAATAGTTGGTAGCTTTCTGCCTAAATGGCTGTCAGAGTTCAAAGTGTGTAGTTCATGGAGTGGTATTGTTGGATGCTGGATCTTGAGCACTGAGCAGAATGCTAATGGAATTATGTCCACAAAAAACACTCCCAGAGGACATGGATAAGAGTAATAACATTATCAAAAGAAAGGTGAGCATCCTCTTGCTGTAAAATGTTAATGCTTAACTCAATACTAAGTACTGTAATTGATGATCATCGGTCATACGTTGATGTAAATGGCATTGTGCTGCAATTATTTAAATATGAAGAATGGAGTTTGACAGATTTAAAATCTAGTAAAATTAAGACAAATGTCTTTATTAATATATTGGGAGATACTGAAGGACAAATTCAAAAATTACGTGTTATTCTTCAAAATAACCCTTAAAATACATTTTTTTGTTTGTTCTCGACTGTTTTTAAAAAACGCCAGCAAACCTCATTATTTACGAAATGGTGGGAATAGGCTCCCCCAGAGAAACTGGTCATGTGGGACAGCAGGAGGCTTTCATAATCCAATTAGTTCTTTGAACAGCTGATAAACCTTTTTGATGGTTACTACATTTCTAAATAAAGATAACAGTTGTGGTTGAAGACACAAAGGAATTGTTAGCATCTGTGTTCATTGACATTTGGTTAATTATCTCCTGTACCTCAGCAAACACTTAGAACCCTGAGTGCTATCTGACAAGATTTGTTTTCCAATGTTTATTTTCTTATCGTTTTCTTTTTGAGAATAATTTAGTTTTGAATGTTGCAGAGCTTTCTTGCAAAGGACGGTTCCTTATTTTAGGAATATCCATCCATGCATTTGATATCTGCTTAGAATAATTTTGAGGAGCTTGTTTGTCAGCTTTGTTAATATACTCCTGATTAGGGAGAGGTTTGAAAACATCTCCATACTATTGGAAATTGAGTGAAAGAGGAAAAGAAAATGCAGTCAGTCAGAAGGCAGGGGTAGCACAGGCCTAGGGGTGAGGATTTCTGCAGAGGAGGGACAGAGATGCAGCAGATGACTTTATGGAGATGGATCGTCTTAACAATGGTCTGAAGCTAATCTTTGGCAAGTAAAACACCAAGAATGTGAACAGAAAATTAGAGTGAGTCATATGAGTCATAGGCTAACTACATCTTGCCAAAATTTAACCAGAGGGAATTTGCATTTATTTTGTCCTGATGAGTTTTACACGTCTGGATTGCAGAGGAGCTCTAGAGGTAATAAGGAGATAAAGTATGATGTTGATGTTCACTTGATAGCTTGACATCCCAGTTGAATTCAATTTTAAATTAAAAACAGTTAATTTCTGCTCACAGTAAATAAGAATTTGCTTGTTGAAAGGCTGAAATGTAATTGAAACTTAAAGAATTAAGAAACGTAATTTGTTATTAAAGATAATTAAACAGTAATTAGAATTGTTTTATTATGACATGCAGCATGGCTCACTTAATAAATGTGAGGCTGAAGAATGCAGGAGTGCAGAACAGTAGAAATAGAATTACATGTGGAGTCAAATGGTAAAGTGATAAGGAGAATGTTAAAATTATATAGTCTGAGAATTAGATTTGAAGTACTTTGATCATAATTATTAAAATATTCAAATATTTATGTTTGTTTGAAATTCTTGGCCCGGCCAAAACAAAATGATCAGAACTTTTAAGAATGTGATTAATGAGTATGTCTACCAAGTGGATTACAGAGGCTTGTAACTGCTCTGAAAATAATAAGATCAATTGTGAATTTTCAATTTAAAATTAATGTTTCAATCTAAAAATAACCTGGGGTGTGGTGCAAAGGAATGTGCATTTGTATATTACCAATGGCCATGGGCTTCAGTTTAACTGGATCCACAACATCTTGCATCTGAGACATCATGCAGATGACAGCCAGTCGTGTTTTGTTTAGTTTAGAGATACAGCATGGAAACAGGCCCTTCGGCCCACTGAGTCCGCACCGACCAGCGATCCCCGCACATTAACACTATCCTACACACACTAGGGGCAATTTACACTTGTATCATGCCAATTTATATTATTATTTGTTATTTGCACTATATTTGTTATTTATTGAACTTTTACTTTTTTTTCCCATTATATACAATGTTTATATATTCACACATTCTGTTGTGCTGCAGCAAGTAAGAATTTCATTGTCCCATCCAGGACATATGACGATAAAACTCTTGACTACCTGTACATCTTTGGAGTGTGGGAGGAAACTGAAGATCTCAGAGTAAATCTATTCGGTCACGGGGAAAACGTACAAACTTCATACAGATAGAACCCGTAGTCGGGATCGACCGTGTGTCTCTGGCGCTGCAAGCGCTGTAAGGCAACAACTCTACTGCTGCGCCCACTGTTAAACGATTCTGATAAGAAGCTTTTTAAGATAGCAACATTTTAACTAATATATTAAACTTTTATACTGCGTGTGAACTGAGTTAGGAGCTTGCAAGATTGAGCTGCAATTTTTTTAATGCAAGTTATGATATCCATAATTTTGAAATGTTTGAAGAAACTATATTTTATGCACGCATTTAGTCTTGAAGGTCAGAACATTTGCTCAGTGGTGATCATGGCTTTGTATCTATCTTCTATCTATTCTATATCTACATCTATCTATCTATATCTTCTATCTATTTATCTATCTATCTATTATATAAAACTCTGTGGCTGCCATCCGCCTGACTTGTGTCTGCCATCAAATCCCCTTTGATACCGCCCTAGGCCTACACAGCACACGGAAACGCCGATATTTTTTACCATTTCTAAAGAGATTACATTTATCTTTACGAATAGACACTCATGATTAAATTTGGTCGTGTTTATGTACACCTTTTAAAATAAAATACTTCTCCCCCCCCCCCCCACCCCCAAACATTTCAATATGTTTAAAAAAAAACAGCTCTCAGCCATAGAATGTTAGTAAAGATTCCGTTGTGTGATGTCACAATGCACAATGCTCACAGATGTCCAATCGGAATGGATCCATTTACATATGCCTTTGCAGCAGCCCCAGCCCCAGCACCTCCCCCCAACCCCACAGCCTGTGTCGAAGCACGTCGTCACATGTGTGGGAATAGAGAAAGAGGATTGGGGGTGATAGGGAATGGGGAACGGATGGACTGTCCCTACCCCTCCTACTTCCACTCTCCCTCCCCACTCTTCCCCCTCTCTCCTCTCCCCTCCCACCCCCTCTCTTCCCCATCCACCACCCCTCTTCACCCCCATCTCCCCCCCACCCCCTTCCCCTCTCTCTTGCACCACTCCCCGCTACCCCTCTGCCCCTCACTCCCCACTCTTCCACTCTCCCTCCCCCACCTCTCTCCCTCCCCCTTCCCTCTCTCCCTCTCTTCCCCCTACTCCTCTCCCCTTCCCCTCATCCCCTCTCTCCACCTCTAACATCCCCACCCCCCTCTCCCCCCTTCCTGCCCTCCCCGCTCTCCACCCACTCCCCACTCTCCTCCCCCTCCCTCTCCCCCACCCTGCTCTCTTCTCCCTCACCAATCTCTCCCCTTTCCACCTCCCCCTCTCCCCTCCCTCCCCCTCTCCTCTTCTCTCCCCACCCTGTCTCCCTCTCCCCTCTTCTCTCCCCCCCCCTCCCCCCGAGTGTGTTTGGGGGGTGGTTAGTGTGAGTTTGGGGGGTGGTTAGTGAGAGTGTGATGCCGCAGCCCCCCCCCCTCCCGCAAACGCGCGTTGGGAAAACAGCCCGCAAACAGTCTCTCTGTCTTTAAGACGGAACTGCAGATGCTGGAAAATCGAAGGTACACCAAAAAAAACTGTATAACCTCAGCGGGTGCAGCAGCATCTATGGATCGAAGGAAATAGGCAACGTTTCGGGAGAAAACCCGTCTGAGGATGGGCTTCGACCGAAAGCGTTGCCTATTTCCTTCGCTCCATAGATGCTGTTGCACCCGCTGTGTTTCTCCAGCTTTTTTTTGTGTACCAGTCTCTCTGTCTCTCCACTCTCTCTCTCTCTCTCTCTGCCCTTCTCTCTTCACAGCCCGCGGCTCGACTCATGCACGCCCGCTCCAACCCCCCCACTTCACCTCTCTCCCAAATCCTCTCCTTCCTCTCTCAACCCCTCTCCTCTCTCCCCACCTTCCTCTCCCCCCTCCTCCTCCCCCTCTTCAAATTTTTTATTTTCTAAAATTAAATTTTCTCTCTCTGCCCCCCCCCCCCTTTAGACGCACCTGAGAGGTGAGGGCTATTCGTCAGTGGATAGGGTGGAGATGGGATAAAAGAAGCAAATTAAAAAATTAAGATAATATCAAGGGGTGTGATGAGTGTGTGTGTTTGTGGGTGCCTGATTCCGTGCTTTGGAGGAAAGGGGGTGGTTAGTGTGACGCCACAGCCCCCCCCCCTCGGAAACGCACGTTCGGTGTCCAGACCCAACGGGTCTGCACTTGGTCTAGTATACTATTAAACCTCTGTGGCTGCCTGACTTGTGTCTGCCATCAAATCCCCTTTGATACCGCCCTAGGCCCACACAACACGCGGATACGCCGATGTTTTTTACCATTTCTAAAGAGATTACATTTATCTTTACGAATAGACACTCCTGATTAAATTTGGTCGTGTTTATGTACACATTTTAAAATAAAATCCATCACCCCCCACCCCCACTCACTCATTTTGTCTCCTGCTGGTCAGCCACCATAACGGCTGCTGTCGACCGCCTCTGCTCCGAAAACGACGCCATCTTTTTTTCGCTAGCGATTTCGCTACATTTTCACCCCGGTGTATGAATCACGTTCGGACTCTAAAACCCCGGGTTCTGAAGCACCATCAGTGTCCAGGGATCTGAAGCACGTTCTGAATTTTCACCCCGGGGTCTGAAAATGTTCTGTTTTTTTTTTATCGCTAATGATTTTCACCCCGGGGTCTGAAGCACGTTCGGGATCTCACACCCCGGGGTCTTAAGCACGTTCGGTGTCCAGACCCAACGGGTCTGCACTTGG
>JAXLNO010002990.1:0-120000 GCA_038087875.1 Malacoraja senta
GTGAGGCAGCATCCTTGGAGCGAAGATCCATAGATGCTGCCTCACCCACTGGGTTTCTCCAGCATTTTTGTCTACCTTCGATTTTTCCAGCATCTGCAGTTCTTTCTTAAACACGATGATGTGAGGGAAACAGTTTAGTTCAGTTTAGTTTATTGTCACGTGTACCGAGGTGCAGTGAAAATCTTTTGTTGCGTGCTATCCAGTCAGCAGAAAGGCAACACATGATTACAATTGAGCCATTTACAATGTACAGATGCATGATAAGGGAATAACGTTTAGTGCAAGGTAAAGCCAGCAAAGTCCGGTCAAGGATAGTCCGAGGGTCACCAATGAGGTAGATAGTAGTTCAGCACTGCTCTCTGGTTGTGGTAGAATGATTCAGTACTAATACTGTAGTGCACTAGGGAAATCGTATTAATACAACTAATGCGGTTCCCAAAGAGCCCAGTCATCCCATAACCCAGAGAGGAGGAAGGAGACAGACACAAAATGCTGGAGTAACTCAGCGGGTCAGGTAGTATCTCTGGAGAAAAGGAATGGGTGATATTTCGGGTCGAGACCCTTCTTCAGACTGAGTGTCCTGAGAGGAGGATAACTTCTTCAAAGTCGGCATTCCTTGAGGAGATTTCGCAGTGGAGCAGACACTCTGTGTAAGAAGGAACTGCAGATGCTGGTTTGCACCGAAGATAGACACAAAAAGCTGGAGTAACTCAGCGGGACAGGCAGCATCTCTGGAGAGAAGGAATAGGTGACGATTTGGGTCGGGACCCTTCTTCAGACTGAGAATCCAGTCTGGAGTGGAGGAAGGAGACTGCTTGAACCTCTCTACTTCCATGGGGATGTGATCAGCCAGGTTGGGAATGTATGCGGAGTGGCAGCAATTGAAAGGCGACAAATGTGGGCCAGCTACTCTGCTCTCTCCCTCGCTCGTGTTTATGTTCTCTGAACATTTTAGCAAATGAATCATCAGAAGCTGCTCAATTCAACATCAGCGGTTTTTATGTTCCAGTGCAAGATTAGAATCTAACACAAAAGCAACAATCTTGGCCTTGAAACGTTAACTCTGTTTATATAAAATTATGAGAGGCAAACGTAGACAGGGCAGACTGTCAGAACCTTTTTCCCCAGGGTGGAAATGTCAAATAGCTTTAAGCCCCTGTCCCACGATGCGAGTTCATCCAAGAGCTCTCCCGAGTTTTAAAACAAAATCAAACTCGTGGTACTTCATCACGAGTATTTATTTACTCTTGGAAATTTTTTCACACTGTTGAAAAAACGTCACGAGTTTCCGTGTTTTGCGAGTACCTGCCGTTAGCGTTACGAGCCGATACGAGCTCCGACGTACCCGCTACGTACTTACCACGAGTTTGATTTTTTTTTTAAACTCGGGAGAGCTCTTGGGTGAACTCGCATCGTGGGACAGGGGCTTTAAGGTCAGAGAGGGAAAGTTTAAAGAGGCAAGCAGTCTTTACACACAGGGCGTTTGGTGTTTGGAATGGGGAGGTGTTACAAGTAGTTGCGATAGATATGTTCAAGCAGCATAATGGGCGTCACGGTGGCACAGCAGTAGAGTTGCTGCCTTACAGCGCCAGAGACCCGGGTTCAAACCTGACTACTGGCGTGGTCTGTACGGAGTTTGTACTTTATCCCAGTGACGCGTGGATTTCCTCCTGGTCCTAAGGTTTCCTCCCACATTCCAAAGGAATTTTAAGATCTTTTAAGATCTATACACACGGTGTGTGCTCTCAGAAATCTGTGTTGTATGACTGCTTATCAGTACATTGTCCTGTTTGTATGTTGAGCCACGCCAAAGAAGATTTTCTGTTACGACAGACAATAAAGTTTTCTGAATCTGAATCTGAATCTGAATCTGAATCTGAAAGACATAGGTTAATCGGCTTCGTTAAAAATGGTAAATTGTCCCTAGTGTGTAGGATAGTGCTGGTATACGTTGACCGATGGTCGGCATGGACTCGGTGGGCCGAAGGGCCTGTTTACACACTGTATCTCTAAAGTCTAACAGGTAGGGAATAGAGAGAGAGATGTGGACCATGTTCGGGCAGACGGGGTTAGTTGGATTAACATGGTCAGAGCAGATACAGTGGATCAAAGGGCCTGTTCCTGTGCTGCTGGGGCATGTTCTATGATTCTCTCTCCACAAATGCTGCCTGGCTTGCTGAGTCTCTGACCCATTCCTTCTCTCCGGAGATGCTACCTGCACCCGCTGAGTTACTCCAGCATTTTGTGTTTATTTTCGGATTTAAACCAGCATCTGAATGAATGAATGAATAAATGATGCCTTACCGGGGATCACCGTTTGGAGCTCCGGAGTGTTGGGCCTGCTGCACCGACATCGCGGAGCTGTGGTTCGCGGAGCTCCCAACGCGGGCGGCGCTGACCAACATCGCGGAGTCCTGCGACTCCGCCCGGCTCGGCCTGTGGACTTCGGGAGCCGTGGACTCCGGTGGGAGGCGGCTGATCTGGAGGTCCGGGCCGCTGAGGATGTTCTCCGTCGGGGTTCCACCGTTCCCGGCGAGAGGGCCTGAGCATCGGGCCGCCCGTGGTGGCGACTGCGGGTGCTCTGGAGGCCCCGACTACGGGTGAACATCTGGGAAGATCGGCGGGGAGGCTGGCTGGACTATGGTACCTTCCTTAACTTTGGTGCCGCTGTGGGGTTATGTTGTGTCGTGGACTTCTGTGTATGTGCTTTTTTTTTAAATTTTTTTTTTTTAATTGATTTATTATTTATTTTTATGATACATGACTGTAAGGAAAATCCATTTCGTTGTCTCTTATGAGATAATGACAATAAATTGAATACAATACAATTATAGGCCAAGTATGTACACATACAAGGAATTTGCCTTGGTGCTCCGCTCGCAAGTAACAACACAACACACAGTAAACTATTAAGAATAAAACATAAAACATTAAGAATAAAACATTGGTAGACAAAAATGCTGGAGAAACTCAGCGGGTGAGGCAGCATCTATGGAGCGAAGGAAATAGGCAACGTTTCGGGCCAAACCCCTTCTTCAGACTGTTCTTCTGAAGACTATTTCCTTCGCTCCATAGATGCTGCCTCACCCGCTGAGTTTCTCCAGCATTTTTGTCTACCTTCGATTTTCCAGCATCTGCAGTTCCTTCTTAAACAAGAATAAAACATTATAGTTTAAACATGTGCATGAAATAAAATACCAGAGTAAAAGGAGGCTACAGACTTTTGGTTATTGATTAGAGCTACTGCTCGTGGAAAAAAGCTGTTTTTATGTCTGGCTGTGGCGGCTTTGACAGTCCGGAGGCGCCTTCCAGAGGGAAGTGCTTCAAAGAGTTTGTGGCCAGGGTGAGAGGGGTCAGAGATGATCTTACCCGCTCGCTTCCTGGCCCTTGCAGTGTACAGTTCCATCCTACACATATCCCCAGTGTTCTCTGTTTTGAGAAATGTTTGAGGGGAAGAATCCATCTCAGACAGAAAGGGGGAAGGGGGAGTTACAAGCAGCCGTTGAGACCCTGTCAGGAAGGGGGTTGAATTGGCCACCGGCCGATCTCACCTTGTATCAGCTCCTTGGCCTCTTGTGAGACGCTTCTCCAGGCTTCCCCCTCGAACGAGAAGTCTCCTTGTTTGATCTTTCTCATGATCTCTTCCGCACTTGTGGAAGTCAAGGTCTGTTCCTCACATTGGAATGGAACCTTGCCGGATAACATTGTGTACTGACGGAGGGAGCAACAGGCAGAAGTGGAAACGTCAGGTTTACATCTTAAAAGGAAGGAGGATTTCATTTGCTGTGTACTTACGGTCGTTTACAAACAAATTCTCATCCCTTTTCTAAATAAGGGGCACATTAAATGCTTTGACATTAAACAACTGGTGGTACAGTGGCACAGCAGGGGTGTCACAGCACTAAAGACCTGGATTTGATCCTGACCGCAGGGGCTGACGGTGTGAATAGACAATAGACAATAGGTGCAGGAGTAGACCATTTGGCCCTTCGAGCCAGCACCGCCATTCAATGTGGATCATGGCTGATCATCCCCAATCAGTACCCCGTTCCTGCCTTCTCCCCATATCCCCTGACTCCGCTATTTTTAAGAGCCCTATCTAGCTCTCTCTTGAAAGCATCCAGAGAACCGGCTTCCACCGCCCTCTGAGGCAGAGATCCACCTTTGCGTAGAGGCTGAAGTTTGCACGTTCTCCCTGTGACTGAACTTGTTTCCTCCGGCTGCTCCGGTTCCCCCCCCCCCCCCCATGTCCTAAAGACATGTGGGTTTGCAGGTTAATTGGCCCCCTGTAGTGTGCAAAAGAGAAAGTAGGTAACATGCAAGAGTGCATGGTCGGCGTGGACGCGGTGGGCCAAAGGACCCGGTTCCATGCTGTGTCTCGAAACTAAACTTGTCGCTCCACAGTTAAAGGTAGATAAAAATGCTGGAGAAACTCAGCGGGTGAGGCAGCATCTATGGAGCGAAGGAATAGGTGACGTTTCGGGTCGAGACCCTTCTTCAGACTGATGTGGGTGTGGGGGCGGGAAGAAGAAAGGAAGAGGCGGAGACAGTGGGCTGTGGGAGAGCTGGGAAGGGGAGGGGAAGGAGGGAGAAAGCAAGGACTACATGAAATTGGAGAAGCCAATGTTCATACCGCTGGGGTGTAAACTACCCAAGCGAAATATGAGGTGCTGCTGCTCCAATGTATGGTGGGCCTCACTCTGGCCATGATTCTCTCTTCACAAATGATGCCTGGCTTGCTGAGCCATGATTTACAGTGGGACTCACTCTGGTCCACAAATAAGATCATGAAGGAATCCCAATCTCAGCTGTAGAGAATGGAGATGGCATTTCTCCCATACTGTCTACAGTAGAATTCAATGTCACCCATATCCTGGGGAAGGGGAGGACAGTGTGAAGGTATTTAATGCTTCGCTGCTTTTGGAACTCAAGTGGCCAAAATAATTATAAGACCAAAGTAAATAATATGATACAACACATCATCTCTTTCTGGCATGACACCAGCTTCTGGCTTTTAGGAGTAAGGGTGACGAAGAAACAGTTGCAAGAAGAATTTCACTCCAGTCCTGTGCAGCAATTGCTCCGATTCACAGCATATGGGCAAGACCATGTGATGCCCATGCAAGTCCATGCCAACCACCAAGCACCCAATGACACTAATCCCATCACCTTATCTCCATCTACTCCCCCAGACTTACTACTCACTTAGAAACTCAAGTGTGATTTACGGGCTGGCCAACTAATCTGCCGACGCACATGCCTTGGCGTGTGGGAGGAAACCGGGGACCCCTGAAGGTAAAACATGCAAACTCCATGTAGACAGCACCAGAATTCAGGATGGAACCTTCTTCTTCTGTCGTGTGTCTTTTAGACCTGCAGCTCCGTTGAGGCGAGCCAGGCCAACGTGTCATCATCCTGATGGAATTCAGGATGGAACCGATGTAGCTGGAACAATGAGGCTGCATCGCCTTCCGTGGTGGAGGCAGATACAATAGTGTTTAACGGTGTTTAAGAGGCTTTTAGATAGGTACATGGATGTGCAGGGTATGTGCAGGCAGAGGAGATTAGTTTAACCTGGCATCTTGTCCAGCATGGACATTATGGGCCGAAGCATCTGTTCCTCTGCTGCTGTACTGTTCTATGCTCCATGTATAATGAGCATCTGTAGTCCCAGGGAGGTATCATGTTCATATGGGATAGGAGCAGAATTAGGCCATCGAGTCTACTGCACCATTCAATCATGGCTGATCTATCTTTCCCAATCTTAACCTCATTCTCCTACCTCCCCCCCATAACCCCGGACACATGCACTAATCAACTCCAGACCTGCCTCCAACTTATCAAGATGTCAGAGTGAGGACCAACCCAAATTGGAGGAACACCACCTCATATTTCACTTGGGCAGCTTACACCCCAGCGGTATGAACCAAAGATCCTATAGTGGAGCAAGATAGACCACTCCTTCTAAATGCAATGGGCTGACGTGTAGTACGCAACGGAACGGAACGTGGGCCTTTTTTTCATCCATTTCCGTAACCCGACCCGACCCGACCCGCAGTGTAATCAACGTTGCGGGGGAACAGTTTGTGTTAATAAATTTAAATTCTGAAAATGAGGAGAAGATTTTTACTAAATAACTTTTATTTTTACGAGGACGTTTCCGTAACCGGCTTCCGTCTCCGCACTAGTATCCTATGGGATCTTTGGTGCGGAGACGGAAGCCGGTTACGGAAATGGGGCCGAAAATTAGCCATGAATCTGCCCATGACCGTACGACGTCTTTTTCGTCAAGTGGTCTATCTTGCTCGCTAGAGGATCTTTGGTATGAACAGCGACTGCTCTAACTTCAAGTTACCCTTGCCTTCCCTCTCTCTCCTTTCCTCCCCCTTTCCCAACCCCCTTCCCAGTTCTCCGACTGGTATGACTGTCCTCGTTAACATTTTATCTCTGTTTGCTTTGTTGTCACCTTCTCCTAGCTAACAATGATCTATTCTTCAATTTCCTTGATCTCCACCCCCTTTGTCTCGTTTTCACACCTTAGTTACCTATTTCTGTCTCTCTCTCTCTCCCTGACAGGCTGCAGAAAGGCCTCGACCCGAAACATAGAAAATGGGTGCAAGAGTAGGCCATTCGGCCCTTCGAGCCAGCACCGCCATCCAGTATGATCATTTGCTGATCATCCAAAATCAGTACCCCGTTCCTGCTTTTTGCCCATATCCTTCTGAACCTTCTGAATTTTGTAGTCGGCAGGGCAGTACTCTGCATATCGCCAACTTGGACAATTTTACATTTTTACAAGCCAATTAACCTACAAACCTGCACGTCTTTGGAGTGCGGGAGGAAACCGAAGATCTCGGAGAAAACCCACGCAGATCACGGGGAGAACGTACAAACTCCGTACAGACAGCACCCGTAGTCGGGATCGAATCCGGGTCTCTGGCGCTGCATTTTGCTGTAAGGCAGCAACTCTACCGCTGTGCCCTCAATTCTGTTAGCCCTAAGAGCTCTCTTGAAAATGTCCAGTGAATTGGCCTCCACTGCCTTCTGTGGCAGAGAATTCCACAGATTCTCTGGCTGAAAATGTTTTTCCTCATCTCAGTCCTAAAAAGGCCTACCCCTTATTCTTAAAGTGTGACCCCCCTGGTTCTGGACTCCCCCAGAAACGTCACCCATTCCTCCTATCCAGAGATGCTGCACTGTCCCCGTGGAGTTACTCCAGCATCTTGTGTCAATAGACAATAGGTGTAGGAGTAGGCCACTTGGCCCTTCGAGCCAGCACCGCCATTCAATGTGATCATGGCTGATCATCCCCAATCAGTACCCCGTTCCTGCCTTCTCCCCATATCCCCTGATTCCGCTATTTTTAAGAGCCCTATCTAGCTCTCTCTTGAAAGCATCCAGAGAACCTGCCTCCACCGCCCTCTGAGGCAGAGAATTCCACAGGCTCACCACTCTCTGTGAGAAAAAGTGTTTCCTCGTCTCCGTTCTAAATGGCTTACTCCTTATTCTTAAACTGTGGCCCCTGGTTCTGGACTCCCCCGACATCAGGAACGTTTCCTGCCTCTAGTGTGTCCAAGCCCTTAATAATCTTGTATGCTTCAATAAGATCCCCTCTCATCCTTCTAAACTCCAGAGTGTACAAGCCCAGCCGCTCCATTCTCTCAGCATATGACAGTCCCACCATCCCGGGAATTAACCTTGTAAACCTACGCTGCATTCCCTCAATAGCAAGAATGTCCTTCCTCAAATTTGGAGACCAAAACTGCACACAATACTCCAGGTGTGGTCTCACTAGAGCCCTGTACAACTGCAGAAGGACCTCTTTGCTCCTATATTCGATTCCTCTTGTTATAAAGGCATTCCTCTTGTTATAAATGTGCCTTACCAAGATGACGCCCAAGCTCCACAGATCGCACGATTCATCATAGCCGTCGTCCTTCAGGAGTTCGGGCGCCGCGTAATGGAGCGTGAAGCACGGCGTCTTCAGCGGCTGGTTGTCGGGAGGCTTCAGCCGCGCAAAACCAAAATCTATGACTTTTATTTCCGTGCTGTTGTTTCGTCAGCATACAGCAAGTTCTACGGGAGAAGGAGGGGTGAGGAAATTAGAATAGGACTACACATACCCAACAGTGACATCATGTTCAACTACAATTCCCATCTCTGTCACACACTACTCACTGCGGCATATGGCATTCTTTCAGAAGATGACACTATAAACTGTGAAGGAGGATCATTTTTGTCTTTCTAAAAACCTACCATCCACTAAAAATATCAATTGCATCAGCGATTTCTGATTGAAATCATACCATCCACTAAAAATATCATTGCATCAGCGATTCTGATTCAAATCATAGATTTGAATCAGAAATCGCTGATGCAACTGATATTTTTAGTGGATGGTTGTTTTTCTTAGAAAGACAAAAATAGTCTGGTTATTTTGGAGAACTCGGTCCAAAAATGGTAGTGGATGAATTTGAAGTGATGTGATCCACCATTCATTCACACTCACAGCACTAATGTGACTATTTTAATTTACTGGCACAAATGCTAAACACCACTGATTATTACCAAGCATTCAGCATTGCCCCAGTTTTAGCTCAAGCAACATATTTACAGCAAGCCAAATAAATGTGTAGGAAGAACCGCAGATGCTGGTTTAAACCAAAGATATAGACACAAAAGACTGGAGTAACTCAGCGGGTCAGACAGCATCTCTGGAGAAAAGGAATGGGTGACGTTTCGGGCCGAGACCCTTCTTCAGATGCACACATAATCTGACTGGGAAGGTCACTCATGAATTCTGCTCGTTCACTTACACTGCATGCCAATTGGGTTTTTGGTGGAATACTGACCCTGGTTCTGCACACCACCACTGAGGAAGGCCATGGAGGCTTTGTGCTTTAACATAGAACAGTACAGCACACGAACTAGTCAAGTCAAGTCAAGTGAGTTTATTGTCATGTGTCCCTGGTAGGACAATGAAATTCTTGCTTTGCTTGAGCACAACAGAACATAGTAGGCATTTACTACAAGGCATTCTATAAATATATACACAATGGTCAATATACTGATAAAGTGCAAATAACAGTATTGGCTTGTAAAGTTCAGTGTTATGTCCGAGCCAGGTTTAATAGCCTGATGGCTGTGGGGAAGTAGCTGTTCCTGAACTGGTCGTTGCAGTCTTCAGGCTCCTGTACCTTCTACCTGAAGGTAGTAGGCAGATGAGTGTGTGGCCAGGATGGTGTGGGTCCTTGATGATGCTGCCAGCCTTTTTGAGGCAGCGACTGTGGTAGATCCCCTCGATGGAAGGGAGGTCAGAGCCGATGATGGACTGGGCAGTGTTTACTACTTTTTGTAGTCTTTTCCTCTCCAGGGCACTCAAGTTGCCGAACCAAGCACGATGCAACCGGTCAGCATGCTCTCTACTGTGCACCTGTAGAAGTTAGAGAGAGTCCTCCTTGACAAACCAACTCTCCGTAATCTTCTCAGGAAGTAGAGGCGCTGATGTGCTTTCTTAATAATGGCATCATTGTTCTCGGACCAGGAAAGATCTTCAGAGATGTGCACGCCCAGGAATTTGAAGCTCTTGACCCTTTCAACCATCGACCCGTTGATATAAACGGGACTGTGGGTCCCCATCCTACTCCTTCCAAAGTCCACAATCAGTTCCTTGGTTTTGCTGGTGTTGAGGGCCAGGTTGTTGTGCTGGCACCATATGGACAGTTGCTCGATCTCTCTTCTATACTCTGACTCATCCCCATCAGTGATACGTCCCACAACAGTGGTGTCATCAGCGAACTTGATGATGGAGTTCGCACTATGTCTGGCTACGCAGTCATGAGTATAGAGTGAGTACAGCAGGGGACTGAGCACGCAGCCTTGAGGTGCTCCCGTGCTAATTGTTATCGAGTCTGACACATTTCCACCAATACGAACAGACTGTGGTCTGAGAGTGAGGAAGTCGAGGATCCAATTGCAGAGGGATGCGCAGAGACCCAGTTCTGCGAGTTTGGTAACCAGCTTGGAGGGGATGATTGTGTTAAATGCCGAGCTGTAATCGATGAATAACAGCCTGACATATGAGTTTTTGTTGCCCTTCAGCCCACAATATCTGTGCCGAACATGATGCTAATTTAAACTAATCTCCCTGGCCAGCATAAGAACCATATCCCTATCAAAGTGCCTATCAAAATGCCTCTTAACATTACTATCATATTTGCTTCCACACCAACCCTGGCAGCGTGTTCCAGGCACTCACCTCCCACTGTGTTAATAAAAAACCTTGCTCTGCACATCTCCTTTGAACTTTCCCCCTCTGACCATACAGCTAGTCCCTTTAGTATTTGACATTTCCACCCTGGTATAAAAAAGGTTATATTTACTCTATCCATGCCACTCGTAATATTCTAGACTTCCGTCAGATCTCTCCTCAGCCTCCGACGCCCCAGAGAAAACAATCGGAGTTTGTCCAACCTCTCATTGATATGAGAGATTAGTTTGGGATGACAGGTTAGCTGTGCGGATGGACTGGACTTGACATGTTTATTTTCTTTCCAGCGGAGGAAGCTCAGGGGGATTTGTTACAGAAAGCAATGAAGTAGGTATGGAGGAACTTAGTAGCAGTACAGTGCCACAGCTGGTAGAGTATGGGGTTAGGACGGAGAGATAGATCAGCCATGATTGAATGGCGGAGTACACTTGATGGGCCGAATGCCCTAATTCTACTCCTATCACTATGACCTCATGAGATCCAATGGCATGAGTTCCATCTGACCTCCATTGCTGGGGAGTTTGCATGCCGTCCCTGTGTTTAATTTTAGTTAATTTAACTTTAGTTTAGTTTAGAGATACAGCACGGAAACAGGCCCAAGGCCTACCAAGTCTGGGCCGACCAGCGATCCCCAAACACTAACACATTAAGGACAATTTACAGGGTGTTTTTTTAACCGAAACTAATTAACTTACAAACCTGTACATTCTTTGGAGCGTGGGAGAAAACTGGAGCACCTGGAGAAAACTCACGCAATCACGGGGAGAATGTATGAACTCAGTACAGACAGTACCTGCCGTCAGGGTCTCTGGCGCTGTACGTCAGCAACTCTACCGCTGCACCCTCGTGCCACCTGTGATGGTGTATGGCTTTCTTATGGGTGTAAAGCTCCCATGTCCAGAATACCCATGGGGTTGGTAGGTTAATTGGCCTCCAGTGGGTAGGTGAGTGGTAGAAGCTGGAGGGTGGGGGAATTGGTGTAAATGGGGAGAGAATAAAATGTGATTGGTGTAGGGTTAGTGTCAATGGATAATTCAGTGTCGGCGTGGGCTTGGCGACCAGAAGGACCTGTTCCTAAGCTGTATGACCTTATGAATAGCTTCCAGTGGATGAAGACGAATATTCAGAAGATGCAGATTTATGATGAATGGCAACAAAACAAATCACTGGGGGTCATCAGGAAAGAGATTGGTTTCTGCAATATCGTCAGGGTTTGGAATTAATGCCCGACAGGACTGTGGAATTAAATTCAATTGTATATTTGCAAAGGGAACTGATCAGAAATGGAGAACAAATAACTACAGGATTATTGGGACGTGACGGGAAATGGGTGCCCAGTCTGAAGAAGAGTTACGATCCAAAACGTCATCTGTCCATCCCCCCCACAGATGCTGCCTGACACGCTGAGATCCTCCAACACTTCTGTGTTTTGCTCAAAATTCCAGCATCTGCAGTTCCCCGTGTCTTCGTCCTAATTTTAGACAACAGACAATAGGTGCAGGAGTAGGCCATTCGGCCCTTCGAACCAGCACCGCCATTCAATGTGATCATGGCTGATCATCCCCAATCAGTACCCCGTTCCTGCCTTCTCTCCATATCCCTTAACTCCACCATCCCTAAGAGCTCTATCTAGCTCTCTCTTGAAAGCATTCAGAGAACCTGCCCCCACTGCCCTCTGAGGCAGAGAATTCCACACACTCACAACTCAATATCTAACTTTGAAAATACCTTTTGCATTGATTTCTGTTACTCTTGATAATTCAACACATTGATGGTATTAGAATGTAAAATTCCCCCCTCTCCCCTTCTCAGTTAGACTGGGTAGAGAAAGGCATGGTCTTTATATTTCTGCTCAGCTGAAAACTCAGTACACAATATAGTACACAATAGTTAGAGGCTATTTTTAGTTTAGTTTAGTTTCTGAGATACAGCATGGAGACAGGCCCTTCGGCCCACGCCGACCCCCTGGAGTCAAAAATCGGCTTACCTGAAAATCTTGAGCTTTATTTCTTGAGATTTATGAAAATGTTCAAAAATTTCAAATAACTTAGAAAATAAACGAGCTGATGACATCACAATGGATCTGCTTGCTGCCGTCTTGCTCGCTCTGCGAGTGACTGTTTTCACGTGTCCATTGGTCGCCGCCCGCGCCGCTCGCTGAGTTCAAGTCTGCCCTCTCCCGCTCTCTTCCCGTCTCTCTCTTCTGCCGCTGCTCGCAAGCCCAGCCACTCGCCCGGCTCCCTCCCCCTCTCTCTCTCCTGCCTCGCCGCTCGCAAGCCCGGCCTCCCCCACCCCCCCCGTACTCGGGCCATGAAGCCTGCAGCCTGAAGCCGCCAACGGGAGCGTTCAGGAAGCAGTCCTCCTCTGTGACGACCCCTCCCCCCCCCCCAGGGCTCTGGATTGAAGCCGCTGAAGTCCTTTGGTTGACACGCGCCCCACTGCCCACTGCCTTCCTCCTCCCCTTCCACCCTTTCCCCTCTCTTTCTCCCCCTCTTTCTTCGTCTTCCCCCTTTCCTCTCTCTTTCTGCCCCTCTCTCTCTCTCTACCCCCCCTCTCTCTCTCTCACCCCCTCCTCCCCCTTCACCCTCTCTTTCCCATCCCCCCCTTCTCCCCCATCTCCCTCCCCCCCTCCCTCTGCCCCGCCCCCCCTCCCTCTGCCCCTCTCTCTCTGTCTCTGCCCCCTCTCTCTACCCCCCCCCTCCCTCTCTAGACGCGCCTGCGAGTTGGGGGCTATCCGTCAGTGGATAGGGCGGTGATGGGGTAAAAGGAGCCAATGAATAATATTAAACTAATACCGAGGGGGTGGTTAGTGTGTACGAGACGCCGCAGGCCTCTCCCCGCCCCCCACCCCCCCCCGCAACCGCACGTTGAGGGGACGGGACCCAACGGGTCACACTTGGTCGAGTAATTTATAAAAGTGTAGTATATGCATTGATACAATGGCACAGTGGACGAGCAAAACCAAACCTGTTTAATCCAGTGGTGAAATAGGAAGTGGTAAAACTACTGCTTCCTTATTTTTAAACATAAGAAATAGAAGAAGTTTGTCATGAGTCTCCTTCTGCCAGCTATGCTGCTCAGAGTATCATGGTTATCTGACCCTGCTCTCCATTTTCCTTTCTCTTCCCCAGATTACAAGATCATTTACTCATTTTGTCTGCCTATGCAACACCAGATATAAAATACGGAGCATGCCATTATTGAGACAACAAAACCTTTCTCAGTAACAACTCTTCAGTGTTTCAAGCCTCCAATCTTCGTAGGTGGGATAGTTAATTTCTGCTGGAAGGCAAATTTTGATCGCTTTCTCTTCCAATGCTCACCTAGTTTTTACTGACTGATTGATTGTATTATTGTTTACTGTATATTTTTCATTGTGTTTGTTGTGTTTATGGGGCTTGTATAGCTGCAGCACGAAAGAGTCTCATCGTTCCATTCCTGGTGCATATGATAATTAAACAGTTTTCACTCTGCTGTATCCCAACTGCCAGAATTCTGCACACAAACCCATCTTGTTCAATTTGGGAACATGGAACATAGAAAAGTACAACACAGCAACAGGCTCTTTGACCTCTAATGCCGAACATGATGCCGAGTTAAACAAATGTCATCGGCCAGCACGTAAACTATATCCCTCCATATCCATGCGTCCATCTGAAAGCCTCTTAAACAACGCTCTATTATCTGTCACCAGCACCACCCCATGTAGTGGAAACTCATGTCATAAGTGATAGGAGGAGAATTAGGCCATTCGGCCCATCAAGTCCACTCCGCCATTCAATCCTGGCTGATCATTCTCTCCCTCCTAACCCCATTCTTCTGCCTTCTCGCCATAACCCCTGAAACTGACTGCTTCATTTCACTGGGCAGTGTCAGCAAATCTGAAACATCAGGTTCCGATACAAATTAGTGTTGTATTAATGTGTACAGTTTTGGTCCCCTAATTTAAGGAAGGACATTCTTGCTATTGAGGGAGTGCAGCGTAGGTTTACAAGGTTAATTCCCGGGATGGGGGGACTGTCATATGCTGAGAGAATGGAGCGGCTGGGCTTGTACACTCTGGAGTTTCGAAGGATGAGAGGGCATCTTATTGAAACATATAAGATAATTAAGGGTTTGGACACGCTAGAGGCAGGAAACATGTTCCCGATGTTGGGGGAGTCCAGAACCAGGGGCCACAGTTTAAGAATAAGGGGTAAGCCATTTAGAACGGAGATGAGGAAACAATTTTTCTCACAGAGAGTTGTGAGCCTGTGGAATGCTCTGCCTCAGAAGGCGGTGGAGGCCGGTTCTCTGGATGCTTTCAAGAGAGAGCTAGATAGGGCTCTTAAAGATAGCGGAGTCAGGGGATATGGGAGAAGGCAGGAACGGGGTACTGATTGGGGATGATCAGCCATGATCATATTGAATGGCGGTGCTGGCTCGAAGGGCCGAATGGCCTACTCCTGCACCTATTGTCTATTGTCTCATTCCATGACGTCCTGCGTTCTCACTAATTTTCACCATCTCCACTGACCCTAAACTTGTGCAGCTTTGAGATGAATGAATAGCCTTTTATGTGTGCGACTACAAAGACTGCTGTTGTGTCAAACAGGAATGCCACATCAAAGTAAAACATTGAGTGAGGTTTGCCGGCCTTTTGGAGCCCGCCTCAACTGCACAGATGTGTGAAGTACTCTACAACAACAACAACACGCTGCCAGAAATGAAACACAGAAGCTGCTGCACAAAGGTCAATACTCCAACTGCATCCATCCCACCCTCTTCCCTTTCACCTCTTCCTCCCCACAACCCAAACACAAAAACAATCATGGGTACACAAAATATGTTGGAGAAACTCAGCGGGTGAGGCAGCATCTATGGAGCGAAGGAATAGGCGACGTTTCTGTTCGAGACCCTTTTTGATGCAATCATAAAGAAAGCACATCAGCGCCTCTACTTCCTGAGAAGATTACGGAGAGTCGGAATGTCAAAGAGGATTCTCTTGAACTTCTGCAGGTGCACAGTAGAGAGCATGCTGACTGGTTGCATTGTGGCCCGGTTCGGCAATTTGAACGTCCAGGAGCGGAAAAGACTGCAAAACGTTGTGACCACTGCCCAGTCCACCGCCGGCTCTGACCTCCCCACCATCGAAGGGATCTATCGTAGTCGCTGCCTCAAAAAGGCGGCCAACATCATCAAAGACCCACACCATCCTGGCCACACACTCATCTCACCACTGCCATAGGGAAGAAGGTACAGGAGCCTGAAAACTGTAACGTCCAGGTTCAGGAACAGCTTCTTCTCTACATTCATCAGGCTATTAAACACTATGACCTCATAACCTATGAACTACAATAGACTACTACTATTATTATTATTATTATTATTATTATTGCACTGTTACTGTATGTTCTTTTTTTCCTGAGTTTTTGTTATATTATTTATTATGATGCCGCAACAAGTAAGAATTTCATTGTTCTCTCTGGGACATATTACAATGAAATACTCTTGACTCTTGTACATAGGTTCCAGGAGCCGAATTAGGCTATTCAGCCCATCGAGTTTACTCCGCTCGTTTCAACCTTGGCTCGTCTATCTTTCCCTCTCAACCTCATTCTCCTGCCTTCTCCCCACAACCCCTGACACCCCCGTACTAATCAAGAATCTCTCAATCTATCACCATAAAAAATACCCAATGGCTGGGCCTCCGCAGCGGTCTGTGGCAATGAATTCCACAGATTCACAGCCCTCTGGCTAAAGAAATTCCTTCTCACATCGTTTCTGAAGGTATTTAATCCATCAGCATCTCATTAATTCTCATAAGAAAGCAACCACTGAATCTGCTGCCAGGAATGAGAGGTGATCGGATTGAGACATGCACAATCTTTGAGAAGCATGACAGGAAATGTTTAGTTTACTTATTGTCATGTGTGCAGAGGTTCAGTGAAAAGCTCGTTCTGTACGCTCTCCAGTCAAATGGTACAAAACATGTGCATAATAGACCCTCTTGTGGAACAGCATGCAGTGTCCACCTCTTCCGGCACCATCTTGCAACTTCATAGTCTCTGAAATGTTTCTGCCAGTTTTATGTTTACGAGATTAGGGAGGGGGTGGTTATTTAACAAACTCTTGCAGAGGGTGGTGAATCCCTGGCTCTGGCACCACACTATAGGAAGGGACAGCACTAGAGAGGGGGGTGGGGGGGGGGGAAGGAGGACAGTTAAAGACCTGTCCCACTTGGGCGACCTAATTGGCGAGTTTAGAAGAGTTAAAAAAAATGACATGTGAAGACCTCCTTCGACTATGTTGAAGACTAGCTTCGACTAGCTTCGGGAAAATTGGACACCGAATAGTGGAGTGAAGACAACCTCCTTCGACCTCCCTTTGACTATGATGAAGACTATCTACGACTACGACTACCCTCGATTACCTACGACTAACATGTCGACCTACTACGACCCACGACTAAACCTACGAGTAAAGAAAGTATCGATTTTTTCCATGGCGACCTTTTTTAACTCGCGGGCGATTTTTTAATCATATTGAAAAAAAACGCCGCGACCTAGCTGAGGCCTCTAGTACGCGGGGACCACTCTCGAGCGTGAAGGAGAGTTACGAAGACCTCCTACGACCTCGTGTCGACCGTGCTGCGAGTATGAGCCAGAACTCGCGGATCAGGTCGTCCAGGTGGGACAGGACCTTAAGAAATAAGGTTGGAGAGTTATTGTTACAAGAAGTTTTGCTAGTTGAAGAGTTTGTCTACCTTGGAGCCGCGTTCTATGGCATCAGCACAGAGAGGGGAGATTTAATTTAGGTTTGTAAAGAAAGGCCTAGATGTTAAGTTTATCTTTGTCCTTTTTGTTAGGTTTTCTATCTTAACTACCTAAGGAGGATAGAAAGATTATGCCCACTTCATCCACAATGTTCACCCTATCTTCCATGAGCAACCTAGGACACATCCAAACTGGACCCCGTGTTTCATAAAACACAAAGCACATTTGTAGAGCTGCTGCCTCACAGCGCCAGAGACCCGGCTTCGATCCTGACTACAGGTGCTGTCTGTACGGAGTTTGGACGTTCTCCTTGTGACCACGTGGGTTTTCTCCGGGTGCTCCAGTTTCCTCCCACACTCCAAAGACGTACAGGTTTGTAGGTTAATTGGCTTTGATAATTCAGTAAAAATTGTAAATTGCCCCTAGTGTGTACGATAGTGCTAGTGTACGGAGGTTATCGGTTGGTTGGAGCAGACTCGGAGGGCCGAAGGGCCTGTTTCCATGCTTTATCTCTAAAGTTTGAGGTTTAAAAGTCGGGCAGGTCAGGTAGCATCTCTCGAGGACATGGATAGCTGACATTTTGGGTCTGGGACCATTCTTCGGATTGATTGTCGTAGTGGGGAGAAAGCTGGAAAAGAGGTTGGGGCAGGATCAAGCCTGCCAAGTAGTGATAGATGGATGCAGGGAGTTTGATTGGGAGATTGCTGGACAAGGCTAGAGATGAAAAGGAGGCAAGGATGTCAAAAGGAGGGGAAAAAAATGCGTGGGGCAAGTTTTCTTTCCACACAGAGAACGGTGGGTGCATGGACAAGGCTGCCTGGGATGATGGTGGAGGCAGATACGATAGTCGTGATTAGGAAGCATTAAGATAGGCACATGGATATGTAGGGAATGGAGGGATGTGGATCAGATGCAGGCAGGTGAGACGAGTTTAACTTGCCATTATATTCGGCACGGCCATTGCGTGCTGAAGGCTTTGTTTCTGTGCTGTACTGTTCTATGTTCTCTGTATGTCTGGTGTGGAGAGGCTGCCTGCGAGGACCATTGTTGTACTGCAACTGCAGTTGCGCTTGTTACCATAGAGAAATCTCCCGGCTGAGAAGAGCAGACAAACACAGACGGATAGATGGCGTCGTCCTTCACAACCAGCGGGAGGTGATGAGAGATCTGGCTGGACCATAAACAAACAGAGCAAGTCCTTCCAACCGAAGGCTGACACTAAATGCTGGAGTAACCCAGCGGGACAGGCAGCAGCTCTGGATAAGAGATACCCATTCCTTCTATCCAGAGATGCTGCCTGAGTTACTCCAGCATTTTATGGGTATCTTCGATGTAAACCAGCATCTGCAGTTCCTTCCTACACAAGTGCTTCCATTGCCAGCTGTGAATAAAACACTGATTGTCCTGAGTGCATTGCACCTTGTGGTAAGAGATACAGTTCATTTAAGTTCTGGGTGACCTATTTTCCAGACATCATCTTTAATCAGCTAGGCTACCAAAAACTTTACACAAAAGAAAAATCTTTTAATAACTTAATTCACAACAGATCTCTTTAGATTTCCTTCCTACAAGAGAATTAATAGCTCTGTCACTGTCTAGGCTTTGAAATTCTTTTGCTCTCCTTTCAAATCATCCTTTGCTAATCATATCTATTTTAATAGACAGAATAGCTTTATCTAAACCTATTTTCTACACATTTCATTTATTGATGCCGGATTTAATTTAGTGAGTTGAATGCACAGCCAATCTGATGTCTCTTGCAACATACGGCTTTTGCATTGTTGTTAAGTCCAGTGCCGTATAAAGTGCAGGAAGAAACTGCAGATGTTGGTTTACACCAAAGATAGACACAAAATGCTGGAGTAACTCAGCGGGACAGGCAGCATGATGAATGGATGATGTTTCAGGTCAAAGCTCTTCTTCAGACTGAGAGTCAAGGGAGAGGGGAAACTAGAGATATGGAAGGGTACAAAGAGCACATAAGCAAAGCAGACAATAGACAATAGGTGCAGGAGTAGGCCATTCGGCCCTTCGAGCCAGCACCACCATTCAATGTGATCATGGCTGATCATCCCCAATCAGTACCCCGTTCCTGCCTTCTCCCCATATCCCCTGACTCCACGATTTTTAAGAGCCCTATCTAGCTCTCTCTTGAAAGCATCCAGAGAACCTGCCTCCACCGCCCTCTGAGGCAGAGACGATGGTCACGGAAATGTACAATGGTTCATTGTTGGATGAGGGGAAGGTGACAACGAGGCATGCAAACCAAAATTAATCAGGAGGACAGTGAAACTAGTCGGAGAACTAGGGTGGGGGAGGGATGGAGAGAGAGGGAAAGCAAGGGTTACTTGACGTTAGAGAAGTCAATATTCATGCCACTCATGGGTTGTAAGGTGCACAAGTGAAATATGAGGTGTTGTTCCTCCAATATGAATGAAGTGTTCCCTTGACCCAGTAGTTAATGAAGGGATAGAAATTGTATGGTTGCTTCTTGTAATCCAGGCAAGCTGAGAAACATGGAGGAATGAGTTTCTCAATTTAATGCCATCATCTCATTGATTCTATAACAGGAATACATGTTTCTCTTTCACTGCATTTAATCTCACTTTCACTTGTCTATGTCTATGAAACGAACTACCAGAGGAAGTGGTTTGAGGCAGGTGCAATTCCAAGCTGGGCAGCTGCATAGGTAGGAGAGATTTTAGAGGAATTTGGATCAAACACAAACAAATGGAGAAAACAAATGGAGTAACCCAGCAGCGTGTTCGTTATTTTTTACTTTTTTTGTTTTTATTAGTGTGTCTAAATGTGTGTTTTAATGTCTGTCGGTGTGTCTTGCGTGGGGGGTGGTGAGGGGGGGGTAAGGGGGGAACCGCGTTCGGTCGCCTCCTCCACGGAGAGGCGACTTTTTCCATGTCGCCTCCCTCGCGGCCTAACACCATGGATTGGAGCGGCCTTTCCCGGAGTCGGGCCCGGAGTTTCAGCAGTGGGCGCTGCGTGGACTTTTCATCGCGGAGCGGGCGAGCCCTTGTTGGGGGTCGCCAGAAGGGAGTGCCCCGATCGCTGGCCTGCGGACTGTTACATCCTGAAGCCGAGGTCTGCGGAGCTTCTAACCGCGGGTACGGTGTCCGGAGCCCGCGATCCCTCGTCGGGGATTCCTGGAGAAGAGCTCCGACCGCTGGCCTGCAGCCTATAACATCCTGTAGCCACGGTGTGTGGAGCTTCTAGCCGCGGGCGTGGCGTGGATTTACCATCCGGAGCGGGATACCTTGCCGGGGACAGCCAGAGAAGAGCTCCAACTGCCGGCCTACAACATCTCGAAGCCGCGGTCTCCGGCAAGAAAGCGCCGATTCGGGACTTGCGGAGTGTGTTTGACCGTCCCGATGAGAGGGCCTGTTCATCGGGCCGTCCGTAGCGGCGACTGCAGAGGATTATGGCCCCGACCACGGATGAACAATGGAGGAGGACTGGCTGAACTTTGTTGCCTTCCACCACAGTGAAGAATGCTGTGGTGGATGTTTGTGTTAAATCTTATTGTGTATTGTGTGTTCTTTTTTAATTGTACCGCTGCCTGCAAATTCATTTCGCTGCACTTATATGAGTATGTGGCGAATAAAAGTGACTATTGACTATTGAGAAACAGTAGCAACAAAGAACTGCAGATTGGACATAAAGTGCTGGAGTAACTCAGCAGGTCAGACAGCATCCCTGGAGAACATGGAGAGCTGATGTTTCAGGTCGAGTATTAGTTTCGGGTCTGAAGAAGGGTCTCCACCCGAAACATCACCAATCCATGTACTCCAGGGATGTTGCCTGACCCGCTGAGTTACTCCAGCACTTTGTCTACACACAAATGGGACTAGCTTAGACATTTTGGAATGCATGGACATGTTTGGCCTTAGGGCCAAGGCTTGTATCCAGTACCTGTGTATACATAGAAAGCCAACTCTCGTGATGCAAAGTCATCCAAATGTAACACACACAGCGAGCACTAGATCACCCCAACCAGCAATTCAAGAATTATATCCATCTCGCTGTCGCAAGAGAGCAACTAACATCATCAAAGACACCACCCACCCAGCACACAAACTGTTCACCCTCCTACCATCCGGCAAGCGCTACCGCAGCATGCGGAGCAAAACCACAAGATTCAAAAACAGCTTTTTCCCTCAGGCCATCAGACTTCTCAACACACTAAAGAAAATTCCATGAACATTACACAAAGACCAACTGACTGCCAAATTAACTTTAACACAATGTCTGCAGTATGCTACTTGCACAGTATGCTATATTGCACCTTTTATTAATGAATATTTTATATAATGTATATGTCCATTGTCTACTTTTATTGGTACACTGTCTGTCTGTTTTATAAATATTACTTGCACATTGGAGTATGGAGAAACGCAATTTCAATCCTCTGTGTAACTACTCGTTACATTATGTGAATTGACAATAAAATTACTATTACTATTACTATTACTATTACTATTTTGCATAAACTATAATAGAAGAATGGCCACTAAGTGCTGGAGTAACTCAGCGTGTCAAGCCACATCTCTGGGGAACATGGATAAGCGACATTTTGGGTCGTGACCCTTTTTCGGACTCAGAGTGTTTTTGTAAATCAGCATCTGCAGATCCTTGTTTGTACATAATGATAGAATGCCGTAGGTTGGGGAGCAAATTTTTGCTATTGAGTGATGCCTTGTGACTGGCCTTATCTGAAGTTGTGGTAGCAATTGTGCATAAATTATGTCAGTCCCCATTCGTGTCATTCTCATTTTGACAGGACATTGTGACCTATTTAAATCGTGCAAGAGATATTAAAAAAAGATCATAAATCTGCACAATGTACTGCGAACAAGCCTTCCCAAGCAACCTGTACTTGAAGGATAACTTAAGAGTCACAGAGTGATACAGTGTGGAAACAGGCCCTTCCGCCCAACTCGCCCACACCGGATAACAATGACCCAGCTACACCAGTCCCACCTGCCTGCGCTTGATCCATATCCGTCCAAACCTGTCCTATCCATGTACCTGTCTAACTATTCCTTAAACGTTGGGATAGTCCCTGCCTCAATTACCTCCTCCGGCAGTTTGTTCCATACACCTACCACCCTCTGTGTGAAAAAGTTATCCCTCAGATTCCTATTAACCAATTATTCATAGTACAATTAGAATTTGGAAATAAATAAAATTAACTTTAAAATTAAGAAATCTATCGCTTCTTTCACCTATAGTGAATAATCCGTCGTTTAAACCATCTATTATAGATAAATCTTTTACACGCTGGGACAGATTAGGAATTAAAACGTTTGGAGATATGTATGATAATGGAAGTTTTTTATCATTTCACCAACTACAACTTAAATACAATTTGAGTAGTAATCAATATTTTAAATATTTTCAAATCCGTGACTATTTGAAAAAATATACACAAGAATATCAAAATTTGTCTCCAGACCTATTAGACGATGCAATGAATATAAAGGCGGAATCAACTAATTGAATATCATCATACCATTTTGTATAATAAGATTGTATAATACCATCCTAAATATAGAAATACCATCATCTGATAGGATTAGAAGAGATTGGGAACAAGAACTAGCTATAAAAATCTCGAAAGAGAGTTGGGATAAACACTTGTTATATGTGCATAAATGCTCGATTAATGTAAGAAACATTCTAATTCAATTTAAAATTTTACATAGACTATACTACTCAAAAGCTAAAATAAGTACATTTTACCCAAATGTCTCTTCCATCTGTGATAAATGTCTAACCCAAGAAGCAACTATAGCACATTCTTTTGTTTTTTGTATAAAAATTCAAAAATTTTGGAATGAAATCTTTGAAATTTTTATGAAATTATTTAAAATAAATCTGAAACCGAATGTAGAACTGATCATTTTTGGAACAACTGAAGCCAGTTTGGAGCTGACTTCGTTTCAAAAGAGCTTCCTTAATTATGGCTTAATAATGGCAAAAAAACTTATACTGAAATTCTGGAAAAACGCTCCCACGCCAACGACAAAAATGTGGATTTCTAATATGTCGGAACTGTTACACCTAGAAGATATGAGATTCCTCTTAGCAGGTAAACCAGACCAATTCCAAAAGATTTGGTCTCCATTTATCGACTTATTACAAATATAGGGTGCAACAAAATGTTGAAAATAAATGGTTTCAGGACCTGGCGAGGGGTGAGTAAAGATATGAAGTAGGTACATCCCTTTTATATTGTCTTATCTTATCTTACTTTTTTTTCTTTTTCCTTCTTTTGTTTTTGTTTGCTTAACTCTTTCTTGTGGTTTAGGTCCCTACGGGTTTCCCTGGACCACTCTTTCAATCAATTCCAGCAGCATCAACCGACTCCAACTGGTTCAAAATGCAGCCGCTCGACTCATTACCCACACGAAATCCTGGCACCACATCAGCCCAGTTCTCAAAGAACTTCACTGGCTTCCCATTTCCCACCAGATCACCTACAAAATCCTGGTCCTCACCTACAAAGCCCTCAACAACCTGGCCCCCCCTTATCTCATTGACCTCCTCTCCCCCTACCAACCCTCACGGTCCCTCAGATCCACATCAGCTGGTCTCCTCTCCACTCCGAAAGCAAACCTCTGCACTTTTGGAGGCAGAGCCTTCTCCAGGGCAGCTCCCAGGCTCTGGAATTCCCTCCCAATCCGAAATTCTGAGTCCCTCACCATCTTCCAGTCTCGCCTCAAGACCCATCTCTTCACCTCTGCATACCCTTAGTCCCATGTTCCCCTCCCCTTTGTCTTACTGCTCTATTTTGTTTTGTTTATTCCTGACTCTCAATTGTAAAGCGACTTTGAGTCCTGAAAAGCGCTATATAAATAAAATCTATTATTATTATTATTATTATTATTATCTCTGCTAACTCTCTCTATCCTTTTCCTTATTAAAGCTTAAAATAAGAAGTGGTACAAGAAATGTATAATGTTATGTTTGTTTGAGATTACTGCACTGTACAATACTTCTAATTTAAAAAAAAAAAAATTAAAAAAAGATTCCTATTAAATCTTTTCCCCTTCAACTTAAACCCATGTCCTCTGGTCCTCGATTCCCCTACTCTGGGCAAAAGACTCTGTGCATCTACCCGATCTATTCCTTTCATGATTTTGTATTCCTCTATAAGATCTCCCCTCATCTTCCTGCGCTCCAGGGAATAGAGTTGCAGCCTACTCAACCTCTCCCTGTAGCTCAGACCCTCTAGTCCTGGCAACATCCTCCTAAATCTTCTCTGTATCCTTTCCAGCTTGACAACATCTTTCCTATAACTTGGTGCCCAGGACTGAACAAAATACACTGAATGCAGTCTCACCAACGTCTTATACAACTGCAACATGACCTCCATACTTCTACACTCAAACTTTTACTGGTTTGCATCACTTTGCCAACAGGCAATTGTCATTAAGCCGAGGCCTGAGAGAAAGAGAGGAGATGGAGCTATTGTTGAAGGGACACATTTTGAGATGGTTGTAAGGAAAAAAAGTTGCAAAGTGGAAGGGTTTAGGAAGAGGCTGCTAATTCTGGGCCATGTTAATTGTTTATTTTAGTTTATTATTGTCACGTGCACCGAGGTACAGTGAAAATCTTTTTGTTGCTGTCGTTAATCAGTGAAAAAAAAGATTACAATCAAGCCGCCCACAGTATACAGATACAGGAATAAAGGGTATACCGATTAAAGATAGTCCAAAGGTCTCCAATGAGGTAGATAGGATGTCAGGACTGCACTCCAGCTGATGAGAGGGCAGTTCAGTTGCCTGATAACAACTGAAAAGAGACTGTCCCTGAATCTGGAGGTGTACACTCTCAGATCACTGTACCTCCTGCCTCCAACACTGGAGCATTTGACAAGGTGAGGGCTAAATGCAGAAGGCCCAGCTACTGTGGTGGGAGTGGGTGCTAGGTGGGGAGTGAAGGAGGAAAGCAACGTACCATGACAAACACTGTCAGAACATGAGGCGGATAAACATTTACGTAAAACAGCATCAAACAAACTTCTTCAGATGCAATCGCTTCGTTAAAATGATCTGCTTAACACCGCTGGAAGGCCCTCCTTGCCCGCTGTGGACCAGGGACGGAGAACCCGCCCGGAAGGCCCAGATCGCCCGCCGTGGACCGTAGACCCGTGCCGCAGACAGGAACTCGCCCGGAAGGCCTGGCTCACCCGCCCAGAGTGGAAGGAGTCGGACAGAGGGCTGGTGAGCAGACCGACTGTGGGAGGGAGTGCAGTGCCTCGACGGTGGAGTGGGCCGATGCAGCAGCCTGGGGCTTGGCAGGACCGGGTGCCGCTCCAAGAGGTCAAGTGCATGGACCAGACACACCCTACAGTGGTGGAGCAGCCACGGAGGACACCATGGCTACGCATGGCCAGGCCAATGCCGCCAGGCCGCTTGGACAACGGGCCTTGTGGTCAAGCACCCTGCACTTACAAACTGGGACTTGAAAATAGACAATAGACAATAGGTGCAGGAGTAGGCTATTCGGCACTTCGAGCCAGCACCACCATTCAATGTGATCATGGCTGATCATCCCCAATCAGTACCCCGTTCCTGCCTTCTTACCATATCCCCTGACTCCGCTATCTTTAAGAGCCCTATCTAGCTCTCTCTTGAAAGCATCCAGAGAACCGGCCTCCACCGCCCTCTGAGGCAGAGAATTCCTCAGACTCACAACTCTCTGTGAGAAAAAGTGTTTCCTCATCTCCGTTCTAAATGGCTTACCCCTTATTCTTAAACTGTGGCCCCTGGTTCTGGACTCCCCCAACATCGGGAACATGTTTCCTGCCTCTAGCGTGTCCAAACCCTTAACAATCATATATGTTTCAAATATATGTTTCAATAAGATACCCTCTCATCCTTCTAAACTCCAGAGTGTACAAGCCCAGCCGCTCCATTTTCTCAGCATATGACAGTCCCGCCATCCCAGGAATTAACCTTGTAAACTTACCCTGCACTCCCCCAATAGCAAGAATGTCCTTCCTCAAATTAGGGGACCAAAACTGCACACAATACTCCAGGTGTGGTCTCACTAGGGCCCTGTACAACTGCAGAAGGACCTCTGCTCCTATACTCGACTCCTCTTGTTACAAAGGCCAACATGCCATTCGCTTTCTTCACTGCCTGCTGTACCTGCATGCTTACTTTCAGAGACTGATGAACAAGGACCCCCAGATCCCGTTGTACTTCCCCCTTTCCCAAATTGACGCCATTTAGATAGTAATCTGCCTTCCTGTTTTTGATACCAAAGTGGATAACCTCACATTTATCCACATAAAACTCCATCTGCCATGCATCTGCCCACTCCCCCAACCTGTCCAAGTCACCCTGCATTCTCATAGTCACCAAAAACTGGCGATTCTGCATACTATCTCAGTGTATAACGGCTATACACCTGTACTGTGTCTGAGATGCTTATCGTTGCTGTTTCTAAGCACTTATGTATAGTGATACATGTACTGAACTGTATACAAAAATGAATTTCACTGTACCTCGGTACAGGTGACAAATAACGCAGCATTGTACCACTGCACATCTGCACTGCATGGACAGACATTACAATTGAATTCTCTCCAACAGATTTGGAAAGTCTGTGTAAAAATCAGCAAGCCTTTAGGCTTTGAGTTCTTTAATCCGTTGGCTGCAAAGTAATTGTTTTGTTCACCTTTTGACTGATGATAGCAATATGTTCAACACAGACATGGAATGAAAAATTATTTTAAAATAATGAAGTATTCTATTTGTCAAATAATGCAGTTATGTACAGAAACTGATTTGTGTTCATGGCACACGGCGGTGGTATAATAGTGCAGCTGGTAGAGTTGCTGCCTCACAGTGCCAGAGATCTGGGTTTGATCCTGACCTGGGGTGCTGTCTGTGTGGAGTTCGTACGTTCTCCCTGTGATGCCGTGGGTTTCCTCTAGGTGCTCCGGTTTCCTCCCAAATCCCAAAGACGTGCCAGTTTGTAGGTTAAATGGCCTCTGTAAATTGCCCCAAGTGTGTAAGGAGTGTATGAGAGAGTGGGATAATGTCGAATTAGTGCGAAGACAGACACAAAATGCTGGACAGGCAACATTTCTGGAGTTGCGTGACGAATTCGGGTCGAGATCCTTAGAGTCATAGAGTCATAGAGTGATATAGCATGGAAACAGGCCCTTCGGCCCAACTTGCCCACACCGGCCAACATGTCCCAGCTACACTAGTCCCACCTGTCAGCATTTGGTCCATATCCCTTCCATCCTGTCCTATCCATGTGCCTGTCTAAATACTTCTTAAATGTTGGGATAGTCCCAGCCTCAACTACCTCCTCTGGCACCTTGTTCCATACACCCACCACCCTTTGTGTGAAAAAGTTACCCCTCAGATTCCTATTAAATCTTTTCCTCTTTACCTTAAACCTATATCCTCTGGTCCTCGATTCACCTACTCTGGGCAAGAGACTCTGTGCATCTACCTGATCTATTCCTCTCATGATTTTGTACACCTCGATAAAATCACCCCTCATCCCCCTGCACTCCAAGGAATAGAGTAGGTATGTTACAAAACTTACCTTCAGTCGCGCTGTAATTCTGCCACTGTCCGTGTGCGCGATTTTGGCGCATTTAAGGGGGGGCGGGGTTAAAACGCGGGTTTCTCCTCCCTTGTCCTGGGAATATTTTGTTGGAGTACAAGCCTTGGCTGACAAATCGTTCCTACCGGCGTTTTGTGAATTTTTTATTTTTATTAAATCGTCAATATCAGCGCTACAGTAATTTTAAAAGCAGCTCCTGAAGCGTCAACGCCGATAACGGGGACGGATTTCACACACGGGACAGGTAAACGAAAGTGCTTTCTTTAAATGTATAAAAGTGCTTCTTAAGAAGCCTTTAATTCACATTTTGTCATGCGACACGGTGATTTTATTCCCCGAATTAACGGCAGTATTTTTCATGCCAATACGGGGTTAAATTCACCGCAAATCAACGTTCCAAAAGATCGCGTTCCAGTAATCCTCACTCGCAAGATGAATTAAATCCCCATTAATTTACAGGTATTAAACATTCAATTCCTTCCATTTGGCCTGTAAATTCATGAAAATTAGATTTAAAAATTATGTTATATTGTGAATTATTGTGTGAATGTTATTTGGACACTTAGGCTATTTAAAAATGTTAATCTATTCTTAAGAAATTGATAGATGTTTAGATCTAGTAATTGAATTTTGTAATTAGCTACAATTAGGTAACTAACTAATTATATGCTTTACTTTCATGTCTTCGAAGTAAGATTGTTTCATATTTGTTTCAGAATGCTTCAATCTATAATACCTGAAAATTTATTTCAGTTATCATAATTTTTAAGAAAGTTATGGGCTTTTAACTGTCCTCGATCACAGCTTTTGTGTTAAGTCAATGGAAAAGCAATAGGGAACTAGATGCTAATTTCTGAGTATGATAATGGCCATAACTTATTTAATACTGAAGATATGAAAGTGAATTAAGTGTCAAATTAAACTTCTTTTTATGCTTTATCTGATGGGATAAATTGCAGACTTTATTTTTAAAATCTCAAAATTTTGTAACATTGCTAAATAGAGTCCCAGCCTACTCAACCTCTGCCTATAGCTCGCACCCTCTAGTCTTGGTAACATCCTTGTAGGTCTTCTCTGTGCCCTTTCCAGCTAGACAGCATCTTTCCTCTAACACGGTGCCCAGATCTGAACACAATACTCTAAATCTTCTTCAGACTCATTAGAATGAGTGTGTATGGGTAATCGATGGCTGCTATAGACTCAGTGGGCTGAAGGGCTTGTTTCCATGCTCGTATCACTTAACTAAACCCAAACTTAGCCTGCGAAGGGCAGTAGGGCTACAGAAAAAAAAGAAGGTGGAAGATTTGAGGTAGGAAGTATGTCAAGGGAGGATACAGAGAAGGGGACAGGGCAACGGAGGGGGTGCAGAAATGGTAGCTTAACACAGGGCATCCAGTGATAATCCCATGTTCATTCTTGCATCGTGTTTTCAACGCGTTCCTTACCTCAGGCTTCAAATCCCTGTGCACAACACCCACATCGTGCATGTGGCTGACGGCGGAGACCAGCTTGCGCATAATGCAACTGGCTTCCGTTTCACTGAAGTGCTTTTTCTTCCGGATTCGCTCCAGCAGTTCTCCCCCTTTCAGCAACTCCATCACCAAAAACGTGTGCAGCTGAGGAGAAAATTTAAAAAAAAGGGGGGGGGGGGCGGGGAGGGCGGAAATCAGTCCAAAAAAACAACCCCAATGCAATCTAATCAGGACCAAAAAAAGCACCAAGTGCTGGAGTAACTCAGCGAGTCAGGCCACATCTCTGGAGAAGAATAGGTGACGTTTCGGATCGGAACCTTTCTTCAGACTGAAAGTAGAGGTGGCTAAACTTCTTGCCTCCAGTTTATCCCCCCGCCCCCATACTTGCTGTCTGAAGAAGGGTTCCGACCTATTCCTTTTCTCCAGACATGCTGCCTGTCCTGCTGAGTTACTCCAGCATTTTGTGTCTATCTTCAGTTTAAACTAGCATCCGCAGCTCCTTCTTCCTTAAATTACTTCAGCACTTGTGTCTTTATTTTTGTAAACCAGCACCTGGACCTCTTTGGGTCTATGCTAATTCAGATGATAGTTACAAGAATGCTTCAGTCATTTTTGGTAAAATGACACAATTTTCACAGGAACAATGAAGATCTTGCTTCTTTTCATTTGTACAAGCCAGTTTCTTCACATCTTTCATAAGTGTTAACATATAATCAAGTCAAACATGCAAATACATTTAAAACCTGCCCTCATTTTGATGCTGGCAGCTCATTGAAGTTATTTTTCTCTATTTCGCAGGCAATGCAGTGAAGTGCACCCTTTTGATCAAATCATATGATGAGGGGGAAATGAAAGGTCGGTTAAGTTGAGAGACTTCAAAGTGAATCTGTTCTTCTCAGACCAAAGGAAATTAAGATTGCATAGAGGACTTCAAAACTATAAAGGACTTTAACAGAGCAAAGACATTTATGATCCTTAGTAATAGAACGAGACTTGACTTGAGGATGAATTTTCTTGCACAGTGAGCGGATCTCATTTGAAATGCACTGTCAGAAAGAGAGATGCATACAGATTCAATACTGACTTTCAAAGGCGATTCTTACAATTTTGCTTATCTTCGAGAGATTCAGCCCACCATGAATCAATTTGTAAGAATCCATTTTTTAAACTTTAATTAATAATAATAATAATAATAATAATAATAATAATAATAAATACTTTATTGATCCCCTCAGGGAAATTCAGAATTGTAACAACTATCAGCTATTGAACACTACCAGGAACTCCAATTAAATTCAAGAGAGAGCTAGATAGGGCTCTTAAAAATAGCGGAGTCAGGGGATATGGGGAGAAGGCAGGAACGGGGTACTGATTGGGGATGATCAGCCATGATCACATTGAATGGCGGTGCTGGCTCGAAGGGCCGAATGGCCTACTCAACTCTGTTCAAGAAGGCTCACCAGCGTCTCTTCTTCCTGAGGAGACTAAAGAAGGTCCATCTGTCTCCTCAGATTCTGGTGAACTTCTACCATCGAGAGCACCATCGAGAGCATCCTTACCAACTGTATCACAGTATGGTATGGCAACTGCTCTGTCTCCGACCGGAAAGCACTGCAGAGGGTGGCGAAAATTGCCCAACGCATCACCGGTTCCTCACTCCCCACCATTGAGTCTGTCCAAAGCAAGCGATGTCTGCGAAGGGCGCTCAGCATCGCCAAGGACTGCTCTCACCCCAACCACAGACTGTTTACCCTCCTACCATCCGGGAGGCACTACAGGTCTCTCCGTTGCCGGACCAGCAGGTCCAGGAACAGCTTCTTCCCTGCGGCGGTTACACTACTCAACACTGTACCTCGGTGACTGCCAATCACCCCCCCCCCCCCCCCCCCCCGGACACTCCTCCCACCAGGATTTATTAGATTTATTTATTTACTGCTCATATTTATGTCGCTCTTCTAGGGAGATGCTAACTGCATTTCATTGTCTCTGTACTGTACACTGCACAATGACAATAAAGTTGAATCTGAATCTGAATCTGAATCTACTCCTGCACCTATTGTCTTTTGTCTAAAACTACAAACTGCCTTGATTGCACTCCGGACTTGGGGACATTGTATTTATTATTGAACTATATTGTTTGTTTCTTTTCATATGTTGAATGACTTTTTGTTGTTTAATAGGGTGTCCACTGAGTACTATATTTACATATCTGTTATGCTGCTGCAAGTAAGAATTTCATTGTTCTGATTTGGGATTTCTTGATTAGTGCGGGTGTCAGGGTTTACGGGGAGAAGGCGGGAGAATGGGGTTAGGAGGGAGAGATAGATCAGCCATGACTGAATGGTGGAGTAGACTCGATGGGCCGAATGGCCTAATTCTACTCCTATCCCTTATGGCACGTGACAATAAAAACACTCTGGACTCTTGCGTCAAGGACCAGAGCCGTAGAATAAAGGTGACCAGCAAAAGCAACGAATGAGATCCAATGGGGATCTTTCTTTGTGCAGCAAGTGGTTAGGACCTGGAATGCACAGCTGGCGTGGGAAGTACTAGCAGGAGAATTAGCCCATTCGGCCGATCAAGTCTACTCCGCCATTCAATCAGGGCTGATCTATATCTGCCTCCCAACCCCATTCTCCTGCCTTCTCCCCATAACCCTTGACACCCGTATTAAACACGGAGTACCAGGAGACTCAATAGCGGTGCTCATGAAGGCAACTGGATAAAAACGAAGGGGAGGATAAGTGCAGGACTACGAGGTGAATGCCGGGGAGTTGTTTTAACTGGATAGCTCCCGCAAAGAGTATGCGAATTCTCAACGGACCCGACGATTTCCTTCCCTGCAGCAAGCTTTGTGGTGACGTACCTGATCGTGATACACATCGTGCAGCTTTACAATGTTCGGATGTCCTTCACAGAGTTTCAGAGCTGCTATCTCCCTTTTAGTGTTCGCTTCCATTCTGCCAAGGGGAAGAAGAAAAGCAATATGTTGAAGAGATTGGAATGGAGGGCAGTGAGCGAAAAGGGAGTGTTCCAGGTTTTGTTAATTTTGTTAAAAACTTAAAATCAAAGCAGAGTACTCATTAATCTACTCATATTCTAGGTATGTTACAAAACTTACCTTCAGTCGTGCTGTAATTCTGCCACTGGCCGTGTGCGCGATTTTGGCGCCTTTAAGGGGGGGGCGGGGTTAAAACGCGGTTTCTCCTCCCTTGTCCTGAATTATACTTCGTTGGAGTACAAGCGTTGGCTGACAAATCGTTCCTAGCGGCGTTTTGTGAATTTTTTATTTTTATTAACTCGTCAATGTCAGCGCTAGAGTAATTTTAAAAGCAGCTCCTGAAGCGTCAACGCCAATAATGGGGACGGATTTCACACACGGGACAGGTAAACAAAAGTGGTTTCTTTAAATGTATAAAAGTGCTTCTTAAGAAGCCTTTAATTCACATTTTTTCATGCAACACGGTGATTTTATTCCCCGAACTAACGGCAGTATTTTTTATGCCAATACGGGGTTAAATTCACCGCAAATGAATGTTCCAAAAGATCGTGTTCCAGAAATCCTCACTCACAAGATGATTTAAATGCCCATTAATGTACAGGTATTAAACATTCAATTCCTTCCATTTGGCCCGTAAATTCATGAAAATTAGATTTAAAAATTATGTTATATTGTGAATTATTGTGTGAATGTTTTTTGGACACTTAGGCTATTTAAAAATGTTAATCTATTCTTAAGAAATTGATAGATGTTTAGATCTAGTAATTGAATTTTGTAATTAGCTACAATTAGGTAACTAACTAATTATATGCTTTACTTTCATGTCTTCTAAGTAAGATTGTTTCATATTTGTTTCAGAATGCTTCAATCTATAATAACTGAAAATTTCTTTCAGTTATCTTAATTTTTAAGAAAGTTATGGGCGTTTAACTGTCCTCGATCACAGCTTTTGTGTTAAGTCAATGGAAAAGCAATAGGGAACAAGATGCTAATTTCCGAGTATGAAAATGGCCATAACTTCTTTAATACTGAAGATATGAAAGTGAATTAGGTGTCAAATTAAACTTCTTTTATGCTTTATCTGATGGGATAATTTGCAGACTTTATTTTTAAAATCTCAAAATTTTGTAACATTGCTACATATTCAACAAATTAGTTAGCCTCGTCCCTTTGTCCCCGCCAGGATGTCTAGGCTGTTTCAGTGGTATTTAGGTAGGAAGTCAAATCAAGTCAACTTTATTTGTCACATACACATACAAGATGTGCAGTGCCTGCGGATTGTGCAAAAACTACAGATCTACCCATTTACATTTTAGAAAAATAAAAAGACACAACACAACAGTAAATTAGTTCCTGGTGAGATAAGAGTTTACAGTCCTGATGGCCTGTGGGAAGAAACTCCGTCTCATCCTCTCTGTTTTCGCAGGAACTGCAGATGCTGGTTTAAACCGAAGATAGACACAAAAAGCTGAAGTAACTCTGCGGGACAGGCAGCATCGTTGTTCGGTAATGAATGTCAATGCGTTCAAAGGAGCCTATGATTAAAATGCAATATTAGGTGGTCTCCCAGGATTGAGGATGATTTGGCTTCTCTACGGTTTTGGTGAAACTGAGGTGGCGGATGAGGCCAATGTGGGAACAGCATCTTCTTGCACAAATAAAGAGTGAAGATTAGACTTTATTGCCTTCCGTCACAGTGAGGGAAGTGGGGAATCCGCTGTGGTGGATGTTTATGTTAACTTTCATGTAGTTGTGCGTATTGTTGATTTTCTTAGTATTGCTGTATGGTAATCCGAGTTTCACTGTACCTTAATTACTTTGAGTCCTGAAAAGCGCTATATAAATAAAATCTATTATTATTATTATTATTAATCGGTACACGTGACGATAAACAGACTTTGAACCTTTGAAATGCTACCCCATTTGTGATGGCCAACAGGATGGGTGGATGGTAGTGAGGTGGGACCCTCCGCAGATTATGCAGGACATCTCTATGCTCTCAATACATGGGCTTGAGGTTCACAACACCATTGGGAATGCTCATCTCTGAGCGGTTAATGGGCCAGACATTAGGAGGGGTTGCTGAATTTAGTTTAGTTTAGTTTAGTTTAGAGATACAGCGTGGAAACAGGCCTCTCGGCTTACTGAGTCCGCGCCGACCAGCGATCACTCCGTACACACACATTACCCTACACGCTAAGGACAATTTACAGAAGCCAGTTTGCCTACAAACCTGCTTTGTCTTTGGGATGTGGGGGCATAATTGACCAGGAACAAGCCGTCTGTGAAGCAGATCAGAGCATGGCCAGACGGAGCCACCTCAGCTCTCAAAGACTGTTTCGACTGCACAGATTGGACCGTTTTTAGGGAGGCTGCCACTACCAACCATCATGTCAACTTGACGGAATACACTGAATCTGTGACTGGATATATATTCAAATGCATTGAAGATGTGACCGTCATCAAAAACATCACCACGAGGGCCAACAACAAACCCTGGTTCACCAGGGCGGTACGTGAGCTCCTGAGAGCACGGAATGCTGCTTTCAAGTCCGGGGGCAAAGACGCCCTTAGTACTGCTAGGGCCAACTTGAACCGGGGCGTGAGAACAGCCAAGCGTGTCTATGGACAGAAAATTCAAGCACACTTCACAGACACCAAGGAGCCCAAGCGCCTGTGACAAGGCATCCAGTCTGTCACCGGCTACAGGCCAACACCTCCACCATGCGAGGACAACATAGACTTCCTCAACACACTTAACACCTTCTTCAACCGGTTTGAGGAAGACAACACCACCACACCAACAAAAGCCCCTCCCTGCCCAGACCATGAAACACTTCACCTGGACCCAGCTGATGTGCGGAGGACCCTACTCAAGGTGAACCCCAGAAAAGCTGCAGGTCCTGACAACATACCGGGGCGTGTGCTCAGAGACTGTGCTGACCAACTCACAGATGTTCTCACGGACATCTACAACACCTCTCTGAGCCAAGCCATCATACCAGCATGCTTCAAAGCCACCACCATCATACCGCTACCCAAGAAATCACCAGCCTCAACACTGAATGACTACCGGCCCATAGCACTCACGTCCATCATGATGAAGTGCTTTGAAAGGTTGGTTAAGGCCCACATAACATCCAGTCTCCCCTCTACACTTGACCCATTCCAGTTTGCATACCGTCCCAACCGTTCCACTGATGATGCCATAGCAACAGTACTCCACCTAAGCCTGGCTCATCTGGAAAACAATAACAGTTACGTGCGGTTGCTGTTCATCGATTTCAGCTCCGCCTTCAACACAGTCATCCCCCAACACCTGGTGAATAAACTCGGCGAAATAGGCATCAGCACCCCACTATGCAACTGGTTACTGGACTTCCTCACCGACAGACCACAGACAGTAAGAGTTGGCAAAAACTCATCAGAGACCACCATCATGAACACCGGGGTCCCACAGGGATGTGTGCTGAGCCCTCTGTTGTTCACGCTGATGACACATGACTGTTGTGCCAAACATAACTCGAACCACATCATCAAGTTCGCAGATGACACAACAGTGGTGGGCCTCATCAGCCACGATGACGACTCAGCCTACAGAGAGGAGGTACAACAACTCATCAACTGGTGTGACATCAATAACCTTCAACTCAATGTCAATAAAACAAAAGAAATAACTGTGGACTTCAGGAAGAAACAGACAGCACACACCCCACTCACCATAAATGGCAGTGCAGTGGAGTCTGTGAAAAGCACCAAGTTCCTGGGAGTACACATCACAGATGATCAGACATGGTCCACCAACACCATCTCCCTAGTCAAGAAAGCACAGCAACGCCTCCACTTCCTTCGACGGATGAGGAGAGCCGACCTCCCCCCTTCTGCCCTCACAACTATTTACAGGGGTGCCATTGAGAGCATTCTTACCAGCAGTCTCTCAGTCTGGTATGGCAGTTGCTCTGCTGCTGACCAGAAGGCCCTACAGAGAGTGGTGAGGACAGCGGAGAAGATCACTAGATCACCCCAACCAGCAATCCAGGACTTATACCCATCTCGCTGTCGCAAGAGAGCAACCAATATCATCAAAGACACCACCCACCCAGCACACAAACTGTTCACCCTCCTACCATCCGGCAAGCGCTACCGCAGCATGCGGAGCAAAACCACAAGATTCAAAAACAGCTTTTTCCCTCAGGCCATCAGACTACTCAACACACTCAAGAAAATTCCATGAACATTACACAAACAAAGACCAACTGACTGTCAAATTAACTTTAACACAATGTCTGCAGTTCCGGAAGTGGCGGCGCTGTCGTACAGCAGCGGCTCGCCTGCAGTCCGTCTGTTTTTACTTTTTTTGTTGTTTTCTTTTGTCCTGTTTTAGTTAAATTTTAGTTTATTGGGTTGTGTATGTGTGGGGTGGGGTGGGGGGGGTGAAACATGACTTTTGTCTCTTCCTTCGGGGGAATGCGACTTTTTCTTGTCGTATCCCCCTTCTCTGCCTCCGTCTGCGCTGAGGCAAAAATGGCGGAGCTGCCGGCCTCCAACTCCAACTGCGAGCGACCGACCGACCTCGAGGCTCCGGAGGCAGAGCCAGGACTTACCAGCGCGAGGCTGGCCAACTTCGGGGCTGCGGTGGCGTTCCGGCGGTGGCGACCGAGGACACTGGTGGCGACCTGAATCCGGAGGCTCGGCCGCAGCTGGCCCAGTGGACGACATCTTCGGGAGCGCGAGGCTGGCCAACTTCGGGGCTGCGGTGGCGTTCCGGCGGTGGCGACCGAGGACACTGGTGGCGACCTGAATCCGGAGGCTCGGCCGCGGGCCCAGTGGACGACATCGTCGGGAGCGCGCAGGTCACAGGTTGGTGACCTGTTTTTCTGGGGCTCCCGCAACTACAGCTGCGTCCGCTGGACTGGAGGGCGGCAGCTTCGGCAGCTTCGACCACCCCGGGCCGCGGAGTTTGAGCCGGCCCGTCGCGGAGCACGGATTCGGCCGCGGGACTGGCTTACCGTCGCCCGGCGGGGTCACAGCATCAGAAGCCTGGATCGCCTCAGCGCAGAGGGAGAACAAAGCGGGAAGAGACAGAGACTTTAAGACTTTTGCCTCCATCACAGTGAGGAGGTGCCTGGTGAACTCACTGTGGTGGATGTTAATTTGTGTTTATTGTGTGTTTTGTCATTTATTATTATATGTATGACTGCAGGCAACGAAATTTCGTTCAGACCGAAAGGTCTGAATGACAAATAAAGGAATCTCTAATCTCTAATCTCTAATGCTATTTGCACTTTTCTATATTGCACCTTTTATTAATGAATATTTTATATAATGTATATGTCCATTGTCTATTTTTATTGGTATATTGTCTGTCTGTGTTATAAATATTACTTGCACATTGGAGTATGGAGAAACGCAATTTCAATCCTCTGTGTAACTACTCGTTACATTATTTGAATTGACAATAAAGTTACTATTACTATTACTATTACATAATCGGAGCACCCAGAGAAAACCCACGCGGTCACAGGGAAACGCTGCACAAACAGAGAGGCCTGGACAAACTCTGCACGGGCAACAGCCACAGTCAGGATCCAACCCGGGTCTCTGGCGCTGTGAGGCAGCGGCTCTACCCGCTGCTGCTGCTCTGGAAACATCCTTTTCCCCAATGGATCAAAGGCTGTGCTGACACAATGAAGGAGCAGGCGAATTTGAGCATTAATGTCTGCCATTCACTGAGAGATGGCTTCCGAGATATAGGAAGTGGGCAGCATTTTCCAGGGCATCGTCATTCGCCTAATGCAGTTTGGTACAGTTGGGGCGGGTTGGTGGAGGATGTTGGTCTTGCAGCTATGGTTGGTCTTGCAGATATCGTATACTTCAAAGAACCAGTTGATGACATCTTGCCGTGGGATGTAAAATTATAAAAGGACTGGACACAGGAAAGGACTGAAAGCTAGATGCAGGAAAAACGTTCCCAATGTTGGGCGAGTCCAGAACCAGGGGCCACCGTCTTAGAATAAAGGGGAGGCCATTTAAGACTGAGGTGAGAAAAAAAGTTTTCACCCAGAGAGTTGTGAATTTGTGGAATTCCCTGCCACAGAGGGCAGTGGAGGCCAAGTCACTGAATGGATTTAAGAGATAGTTAGATAGAGCTCTAGGGGCTAGTGGAATCAAGGGATATGGGGGGAAGGCAGGCAAGGGTCATTGATTGGGGACGATCAGCCATGATCACAATGAATGGCGGTGTTGGCTCAAAGGGCCGATTGGCCTCCTCCTGCACCTATTTTCTATGTTTCTATATGGACTAAATGCGGGCAAATGGGACTAGCGTAAATGGAGCATCTTGGTCTGAATGTAGATTTGGCCGAAGGGCCTGTTTCTGTGCTGTATGATTCTATGACTCCAACACTGTTTACATCTTGCTGTTACTGATTAGTGAAATGTATCTAACAATTTGTAATTTGGGATTCTTATGTTTGACAAGTTATTCTCAATTCATTCATCATCGTTGAAAACATTAGCGACGCAGTGGCGCTGGTTTCCGACGGGAACGGTGACGGACGCACCACACATCTCTGTCCTCCAGTTCCTGCGGATGTCCGCCGCTGGAAGTATAGAATGTTGGTGTGTGTGTGTGTGCTTTATCATCGTTCCTTACAATGCTATGTACGACAGTGATCGCAACTTCTACTGAAGTGTGGATGGGTCGTGGGCTCGCTAGAAGCTCATCCGCCCTTTGACAGGTCTTGTTTTTGGTCCTGCTGGGGGTCCACAGCCCCCTCCTCGCCTGGCAAACCAGGTGGGGGAGACGGTTTACAAAGGTAGACAAAAGTGCTGGAGAAACTCAGCGGGTGAGGCAGCATCTATGGAGTGAAGGAAATAGGCGACGTTTCGGGTCGAAACCCTTCTTCAGGGGAGATGGTTTAGTCGCCGATCATCCGACCATGGAGCAGGTAGCACAGGATTACATGGTACCCGCGGCGGGGGGAACTTCCCCCGACCTGACCTTATATTCTCAAACTAGAAGTTAAAGTAATTTAAATGTCAGCTGATCTACATCGTTTCGCCGAACACCTCCGCTCGGTCAGCATTAACCAACCTGATCTCCCGGTGGCTCAGCACTTCAACTCCCCCTCCCATTCCCAATCTGACCTCTCTGTCCTGGGTCTCCTCCATGGCCAGAGTGAGCACCACCGGAAATTGGACGAGCAGCACCTCATATTCCGCTTGGGCAGTCTGCACCCTAGCGGCATAAACATTGAATTCTCCAATTTCCGGTAGCCCTTGCTGTCTCCTCCCCTTCTCAACTCTCCCTCAGCCCTCGGGCTCCTCCTCTTCCTTTTTCCTTTTTCCTTTCTTCTCCCCGCCCCCCCCCCACCCAGTCTGAAGAAGGGTTTCGTCATGAAACGTTGCCTATTTCCTTCGCTCCATAGATGCTGCTGCACCCGCTGAGTTTCTCCAGCACTTTTGTCTACCTAGTAATTTCAATCAATTGAATACTTGACAAGAAGGAATCTTAATATTCTAAAAAGATGATAAATTGACCATCATGGTGTGACATTACCTTTTGCTGACAATTTTCACTGCAAACTCCTGCCCAGTTTTCTTATTACGACACCTTCTGCAGATGGAGAAACTTCCTTCTCCGAGTGGACTATCTTTTAAATCAAGGTCATAGTGTTGATAAAATGGTGAATCCTGTTTGGTGGGGGTGGGAGGAGGTGGAACAGGGGGAGGGGGTGGGTAGAAGAAATTGAAAACTGTATCAAGTCTGGAACTTACCACAAAAACACTTCAAACAGAATAAACTGGAAGTCATAGGTAGACAAAAATGCTGGAGAAACTCAGCGGGTGAGGCAGCATCTATGGAGCGAAGGAATAGGTGACGTTTCGGGTCGCGATTTAAGATTTAAGTTTCTCCCCATAACCTCTAACACCTGTACAAGACGTTTCGGGTCGAGAACTATTCCTTCACCTATTCCTTCGCTCCATAGATGCTGCCGAACCCGCTGATTTTCTCCAGCATTTTTGTCTACCGTCGATTTTTCCAGCATCTGCAGTTCTTTCTTAAACTGGAAGTCATTGAGTCTTCAAGTGATCCAGCGTGGAAACAGGCCCTTTGGCCCAACTTGCCCACACCTGCCAACATGTCCCAACTATTGGCCCACTCTTGGCTACAGGCCCACTCTTGGCCCATATCCCTCCAATTCTGTCCTATCCATGTACCTGTCTAACTGTTTCTTAAACGTTGGGATAATCCGTCCCTTAACGACCTCCTCTGGAAGTCCGTTCCATACACAGGATGGAGGGATATGGGCCAAGAGTGGACCACATCGAACAATCTGTGCGTCTACCCGGGTCTATTCCTCTCGTGATTGTGACACCTCTATAAGATCACCCCTCATTCTCCTGCGCTCAAAGTGTCAATGCTTCTGCTTCATTTTTATTATTGAACTGACAGCAGTGCAACTTGTTTCAATGAAAAGGTGATGTAAAATAATACACTCAAACACAAGGAGCAAGATACTTCACATGATAAATACCTTCATCATAGCACTTCGAGCGATGGCCGTACTACCAGGACGATCCACTCCTAGGTGAAGTTGAATGGGATCAGTCATCACAGCATTACGTTTGAAGAGAATGGATGGGGCAATGAAAGAATAGCCCTGTCAAATGAGCACAAAGATAAACCTTTAATACTATCGCCAGTTATGCTGAGATGTAGATGTACATTACATTACAGCAGGGGAGAGACAAGACTTTGCCTTCCATCACAGTGAGAAGGAGATTCACTGTGATGGATGTCTGTGTGAATTGAGTTGGTTGTGTGTCTTGTAAAATTGTTTATTTTTGTTGTATGGCTGCAGAAACCAAAGTCCCTAATGGATAAATAAAATTCATTGAATTGAATTGAATTGAATTGAGGAGGCATTTTGGACACCTTGTCTGTGCTGGCTCTTTGCTCTTTGACAATTATGAGACAGACAATAGACAATAGTGGGCCATTCGGCCCTTCCAGCCGGCACCGCCATTCAAAGTGATCATGGCTGATCATCCCCAATCAGTACCCCGTTCCTCCCTTCTCCCCATATCCCCTGACCGCTATTTTTAAGAGCCGTATCTAGCTCTCTCTTGAAAGTATCCAGAGAACCGGCCTCCACTGCCGAGGCAGAGAGTTCCACAGACTCACCACTCTCTGTGAGAAAAAGTGTTTCCTCGTCTCCGTTCTAAATGGCTTACCCCTTATTCTTAAACTGTGGCCCCTGGTTCTGGACTCCCCCAACATCGGGAACATGCAGAGGCAGTAAGAGAGATGGCACAAGTTGTTATCAGTGTACTTATGGAAACTGGTGTGGTTCATGATCTATGGTTAAGGGAGAGCGTGCAGCCAGAGCAATGGAGGAGCAAGGATGCTCAAGGGCCGATGAATTAATTGATTAATTGAAAGGTACAGCATGGAAATAATCCCTTCAGCCCACACTGTCCTCTCACCAACTAGAGTGCGGTCCTGACCTCCTATCTACAGTACCACATTGAACAATCTTTAATCAAACTTTTCATCTTGCACTAAATGTTGTGCCCTTTACCCTTCAACTGTACACAACGGATGCCTTGATTGTAGTTATGTACGGTCTATTCTTTCACTGGGTAGTATGCAACAGAGGCTTTTCACTGTAGCTCAGAACATGTGACAATAAACTAAACTAAAGCCAAACCCATGCAGACCATCGATCGCCCATTTACACCAGCTCCATGTTATCCCCCTTTTGCATCCACTCCCTAAACACTAGGGGTAGTTTACCAAGACCAATTAACCTACAAACCCACACGTCTTCGGGATGTGGGAGGAAACCTGGTGCACCCAGAGGAAACCCATGCAGTCAGAAGGCGAAACATTCAAACTCCACACGGACGGCACCGGAGGTCAGGATCGAACCGGAATAAGGGGTAAGCTATTAAGAACGGAGACGAGGAACTTTTTCACACAGAGAGTTGTGAGTCTGTGGAATTCTCTGCCTCAGAGGGCGGTGGAGGCCGGTTCCCTGGATACTTTCAAGAGAGAGTTAGATAGGGCTCTTAAAAATAGCGGAGTCAGGGGATATGGGGAGAAGGCAGGAACGGGGTACTGATTGGGGATGATCAGCCATGATCACATTGAATGGTGGTGCTGGCTCGAAGGGCCGAATGGCCTACTCCTGCACCTATTGTCTATCGGAACCTCTGGTGCTGCGAGGGAGCAGGTCTAGCAGATTGCTGCCCATATAGATCATACAACTTGCAGCAAATGTCCCATTCAGCAAAAGATTAGCCATTTTGTTCCGTTTATAGTTTCTGAAGGAGAAGAGGCAAATGCTGTCTCAAGAATCCACTTTCACTTCTCTGGTGCGGACCTGAAAGATCCTGTCGGATTTCTGCGGCAATGCTGCGGGCGAGTACGTGGGGTCCATCTCCGTGAATTCCTCGGCAAAGTTGCTGACGTCCAACTCGTCCCTGATGACCGGCTTAAACGGGGCTTCGATGTTTTTGGCAGCTAACTCGTCCCAGTTTATTTTCTGCCAGCGACAAGAACAAAGCAGAGGTGGTTACTAAGAATGAGCAATAACACAAAGTATTTAATCATCTCCGTCTCATGCGGAGAGACGTCCCACACACACACACAACACAGAAACAACATCCCTCCTGTTGACTAACTACTGTCATTCTTATAGCCCTGTCCCACGGTACGAGTTCATTCCAAGAGTTCTCCCGAGTTTGCCCTGATTCGAACTCGGAGATTTACGGTAATGGCCGCTCGTCAGTACTCGGGGGTCTCGTGGACATTTTTCAACATGTCGAAAAATCTTCACGAGTCTTCCCGTGCTTACCTGCCGTTAGCGAGTCTTCCCGAGTACCTGCCTTTAGAGTTACGAGCCGCTAAGAGACGTCCCCGAGCTCCGACGTACCCGGCTACGTTCATTCTCCGTGCTTACCACGAGTTTGATTTTTTTTTAAACTCGGGAGAGCTCTTGGAATGATCTCGCATCGTGGGACAGGGCTTTAGCATTTGACATCTTCAAACAAAATACTGAAAGTCAATAGTTTAGTTACACCTCATAAATGATATTTTATTAAAACTACGACACCCAATTGGTAAAAACGGAACGGCAGATGTTGGTTTACTCAAGCATAATATGATTTATCCGGATAGCTAGGAAAACAATATTTTTCACTTTATCTCAGTACACGAGATAATGCCTTCTTAATAATGAACTTCTGCATTTCCTCCCCACCCTTCTCTCCTCTCCCGTCCCCACCCTCGTCGCCCAACCAGTTCCACTAGTATCCCTCTCATTAACACATCATCCCCAGCTTACAATGGGCCATTATGGACCCCACTCCTCCTTTGTTGCCGGCCCCAATTTGTCCTGACCTTCTCTCGCCTCCAGTCCCCCCCCCCGCCCCACAGCCCCCCCACCTCTATCCTGCAGTGGGTTCCAACCTGAAACGTTACCTATTATTTTTCTCCAGAGATGCTGCCTGGCCCGCTGAGTTACTGCAGCATTTTGTGTCTATCTTTGGTATGAATCAGCATCTGCAGTTCCTTCCTACACATAATGCCTTCTTCACCGCCCTGCCCACCTGTGTCAATGTATTCACGGAACTATGGAACATAGCCAGTTGCTTAGCTCTTACAATAATTAGTTGTAAGGGACTGTAATGAATCAGGGTGGCACATGGGAAGAACTACTGCCGTTCGGCTCCAATGACAGCTCAAATGGTGCAGTCGATGCTGTCTGTGAGCAGCGTGCACAATCTCTTTGTTATTATTGTAAGAGCTAAGCAACTGGCTCTGTTGCATAGTTCCGTGAATACATTGACACAGGTGGTGAAGATTGGCATTATGTGCAGGAAGGAATTGCAGTCTCTTTGTGGCTGCATGAGCCTCCTGGCTGCTCTGGTTTAGACAATAGACAATAGACAGAAGGTGCAGGAGTAGGCCATTCGGCCCTTCGAGCCAGCACCGCCATTCAATGTGATCATGGCTGATCATCCCCAATCAGTACCCTGTTCCTGCCTTCTCCCCATATCCCCTGACTCCGCTATTTTTAAGAGCCCTATCTAGCTCTCTCTTAAAAGTATCCAGAGAACCGGCCTCCACCGCCCTCTGAGGCAGAGAATTCCACAGACTCACCACTCTCTGTGAGAAAAAGTGTTTCCTCGTCTCCGTTCTAAATGGCTTACTCCTTATTCTTAAACTGTGACCCCTGGTTCCGGACTCCCCCAACATCGGGAACATGTTTCCTGCCTCTAGCGTGTCCAAACCCTTAACAATCTTATATGTTTCAATGAGATTCCCTCTCATCCTTCTAAACTCCAGAGTGTACAAGCCCAGCTGCTCCATTCTCTCAGCATATGACAGTCACGCCATCCCGGTAATTAACCTTGTAAACCACCGCTGCACTCCCTCAATAGCAAGAATGCCCTTCCTCAAATTAGGTTTCCTCCCACACCCTAAAGATGTGTGGCTTGATAGATGAATTGACCACTGTAAATTGTCCCCAGGTTGTGCTTAGTTTAGAGATATAGCGTGGAAACAGCCCCTTCGACCCACCGGGTCCCCGTTGGCCAGCGATCACCCACACACTAGTTTTATCCTACACACACTAGGGACAATGTGCAGAAGCCAATTCACCTACAAACCTGTATGTCTTTGGAATGTGGGAAGGAAACTGGAGCACCCGGAGAAAACAGTCACAGGGAGAACGTACATAGTCCATATAAACAGGACCAATGGTCAGGATCGAAACTGGGTCCCTGGCGCTATAAGTCAGTAAAGGGCCTGTCCCACTGTACGAGGTAATTCAAGAGTTCTCCCGAGTTCTCCCCCGATTCGAGCTTGTGTAATTTACGTAGCAGGTCCGTAGGTGTTCGTGGATGTCATGTAGCGGCTCGTACGAGTAACGGTAGATATTCGGGAAATCCGGTAAACTTGTGACGTTTTTTCAACACTGTGAAAAATGTCCACGATTAAAAAAATACTCGTGATGAAAAAAAATGTTACTTTTTACTCGTACGAGCCCGCTACGTACATTACACGAGCTCGAATCAGGGGAGAACTCGGGAGAACTCTTGAATGACCTCGTACAGTGGGACAGGCCCTTAACTCTACTACTGCGCCACTGTTCTGCATTTGTCTACGAAGTGATAGAATCTGGGAGGAAATAATTTGAAGGGAAAATTAGCGGGGAAATGGAATTGATCGTTGAGCTGTTTTATGGATTCAATGAACTAAATGCCTTTTCCTGAATCATACAGAAATATGTAATAGAAAAAATATATGAATTGATTCCTCAAATCAATAGACGTTGGAAGAGGAGATAACTGGACTACTACATTTAATGTGATAAATAATGTCACTCGGTTACTTGCTCTATTGTTGAACATATTGAATCAAGATATTTGGGTCAGGTCATGTTCTGAAGAGCTGGCCACTTGGGTATAGTATAGTTAATAACAGATTTAAATATCACACAAGTGTCCTTCATTAATCTAAATATAACAATTGTAAAATGTTTGAAGGACTAATTTCAAAGTTTGCACATACAAACAATCTACTGGCCAGCCAGAATGGGATGATTGATTAATTGCAATGTCAATTTAGCTTGGTGATTGAGACAGATAATTCTCATAATTTATATGTGACTCTGTTCCACCGGCTGCATTTTGCAGAAGAAAAGGGAGCCGCGGCAGAAACAAGGAACTGCAGATGCTGCTTTACCAATGAAAGGGGTAACTCAGCGGGTCAGTCAGCATCCCTGGAGAACATGGACAGGTGATGTTTTGGATCAGGACCCTTCTTCAGACTTCAGATGGAATGGTAGTTGAAACATATAAGATTGTTAAGGGCTTGGACACACTAGAGGCAGGAAACATGTTCCCGATGTTGGGGGAGTCCAGAACTAGGGGCCACAGTTTAAGAAATATGGAGTAAGCCATTTAGAACGGAGACGAGGAAACACTTTTTCTCACAGTGAGTGGTGAGTCTGTGGAATTCTCTGCCTCAGAGGGCGGTGGAGGCAGATTCTCTGGATGCTTTCAAGAGAGAGCTAGATAGGAGCTCTTAAAAATAGCGGAGTCAGGGGATATGTGGAGAAGGCAGGAACGGGGTACTGATTGGGGATGATCAGCCATGATCACATTGAATGGCGGTGCTGGCTCGAAGGGCCAAATGGCCTACTCCTGCGCCTGTTGTCTATTGTAGTGTCTATTTCCTCTACTCTGTGAAAGGGCTCTGGTTTCTAAGTACATTGATCTTGTTTGATATACAACCAAATACTGTGAGCAAGACATGCAAGGCCACTTCCAACTCAAGCAAAGTTGTCAATAAAAATAAGTTCAAAAGGCACAAATATCTATTTAATTGTTGTTAAAAATGCACTCAGTGAAGCGGTTAGAATTTAGGTGTTGTTACGGAATATTTAACAAAAGATTTGAATGGAGGCTCCTATTATTTCAATGTAGATTCAATGCGTCCTGGGGTCGGAGTTGGAGTTGGAGTTGGATTCATGGGGGCTGGTCTTAGAGGGGAGGATGCTCCTCAAACTGCGGAGCATCTTGAACAATAAGGCTCACCCCCTCCATGACCCACTGGTCAACCTGAGGAGTACCTTCAGCAACAGACTGGTTCCACCAAGATGCAGCACAGAACGCCACAGGAGATCCTTCTTCCCTGTGGCTATCGAACTGTACAACTCCTCCCCCTTTTGTCATGGGGGAAACTGACTCTCTCTCCCCTTCCCCCCCAATCTTTGCACATCCCCAATCCTTTCCACTCGTCACTTAGTTTCATATTTCATGTATCTTGTGTTTAATGACGGTTAGAAACATAGAAAATAGGTGCAGAAGGAGGCCATTTGGCCCTTCGAGCCAGCACCGCCATACATTGTGATCATGGCTGATCGTCCCCAATCAATAACCCGTGCCTGCCTTCTCCCCATATTCCTTGATTCCGCTGGCCCCTGGAGCTCATCTCCGTTTTAAATAGCCTCCCCATTATTCTTAGACTGTGGCCCCTGGTTCTGGACTCCCCCAATATCGGGAACATTTTTCCTGCATCAAGCTTGTCCAGTCCTTTTATAATTTTATACATTTCTATAAGATCCCCTCTCATCGTTCTAAACTCCAGTGAATACAAGCCCAGTCTTTCCAATCTTTCCTCATATGACAGTCCCGCCATCCCGGGGATTAACCTCGTGAACCTATGCTGCACTGCCTCAATAGCAAGAATGATGTCCTTCCTCAAATTAGGAGACCAAAACTGCACACAATACTCCAGCTGTGGTCTCACCAAGTCCCTGTAAAACTGGAGAAGGACAAGGACCTCTACTCCTATACTCAAATCCTCTTGTTATGAAGGACAACATGCCCTTAGCTTTCTTCACTGCCTGCTGTACCTGCATGTTTACTTTCAGTGACTGATGTACAAGTACACCCAGGTCTCGTTGCACTTCCCTTTTTCCTGATCTGACACCATTGAGATAATAATCTGCCTCCTTGTTCTTGCCGCCAAAGTGGATAACCTCACATTTATCTACATTATACTGAATCTGCCATGCATCTGCCCACTCACTCAACCTGTCCAAGTCACCCTGCAACCTCCGAGCATCCTCTTCGCAGTTCACACAGCCACCCAGCTTTGTGTCATCTGCAAATTTGTTAGTGATACTTTTAATTCCATCATCTAAATCATTAATATATATTGCAAATAGTTGCGGCCCCAGCACTGAGCCTTGCGGCACTCCACTCGGCACTGCCTGCCATTCTGAGAGGGACCCGTTTATTCCTACTCTTTGTTTCCTGTTTGCCAACCAATTCTTTATCCATGTCAATACCCTATCCCCAATACCATGTGCTCTAATTTTGCCTATTAATTTCCTGTGTGGGACCTTATCAAAGGCTTTCTGAAAGTCCAGATACACTACATCCACTGGCTCTCCTTCATCCATTTTACTTGTCAAATCCTCAAAAAATTCCAGAAGATTAGTCAAGCAGGATTCCCCTTCATAAATCCATGCTGACTTGGATCAATCCTTTTACTGCTATCCAAATGCGCCGTTATTAATTCTTTAATAATTGACTCCAGCTTCTTCCCCACCACCGATGTCACGCTAACTGGACTATAATTCCCCGTTTTCTCTCTCGCTCCTTTCCTGGAAAGTGGAATAACATTAGCTATCCTCCAACCCACAGGAACTGATCCTAAATCTATAGAACATTGGAAAATAATCACCAATGCGTCCACGATTTCTAGAGCCACCTCCTTGAGTAGATTATTTAAGAAGGAACGGCAGATGCTGGAAAATCGAAGGTAGACAAAAATGCTGGAGAAACTCAGCGGGTGAGGCAGCATCTATGGAGCGAAGGAAGTAGGCAACGTTTTGGGTCAAAACCCTTCTTCAGGTTTTGACCCGATCAATTTTTCCAAGACATGGACACCATTCATTGACTTATTACAAGGATAGTATGGTACAACACAACTTTGGAGTTAAATCTAATTACGGGTTGGGTGAGGTGGGTGGGAAGGGATGCGAGGCAGGTTTATCACCACTTTTTTCTTTCTTTCTCTTTTTGTCTTTTTATTTTTCTTATTTTTTCTATTCCTTTCTTCTTTCTTTCATTTATTCACCCTTTGGCTACACCACTTTGGTAGTCTAGGGGTCCTATCCTTGCACATTTCACTTTTTCTCTCTCTTGCTTTTTCTCCTTTCTATTCTTCCGACTATAGCTAAAAGTTAAAATTGAAGCTGTACAATAACTGTATTATTTCATATGCCGTTGGTTATATTTTTGTACCTTTGCTTCTAATAAATAAAAAATAAATAAATAATATATATATATTTTTTTAAACCTTCTTCAGATTGTTGGCAGATCAATTGCCCTCCTGGGATATATAAAGTTCTATCGTATTGTATCGTATTATAAGCTTGTATATAAAAAAGGTAAAAAAACTATTTGTTATTGTTTCTAAGTGCCTCTAACCATTTTTAGTATTTAAAATAAAATTGAACAAATTGTAATTAGTTTTTAATTTTTTAAGCATTTCCTTAATATGTTAGTTTTTCAATATCTTTTACGACCTACAAAGCTAGGGTCTGGTGAGTTTTGGGCAGCATTTTGGTTAAGGTTTAAGTTTATTATTGTCATCTACACTGAGGTATAATGAAATGTTTTGATATATATTGTCCAAACATGTCAGATAATACTATACATAAATACAATCAACCCAAACTCCAGTGCAACAGGTAGAGCAAAGGGGAAGATACAGAGTGCAGAATATAGTTCTCAGCATTGTAGCGCATCAGTTCCACAGACAAAGTCCAATGTCTACAATGGGGTAGAGGTGAATCGGACAGTACCCTGGCTTAAGGAAAGAGCCTTCAGAAGCCTGATAGAGGGGAATAAGGTGTTCCTGAGTGTGGCGGTGCGTGATTTTAAGCTTCTGTACCTTCTGCCAGATAGGTTCAGGGAGAGGGAATGACCCTGGTGGGACAAGTCTTTGATTATGTTGGTTGTGTAAAGTGTAGATGGAGTCAGTGGTGGGGAGTCTGGTCTGTGATGGACTGGGCAACATCTACAACTCTGTAATGTCTTCTGACTTGGTAATAAGGAGTCAGGAAGCTGCAGGTGATGATGTAGCTCAATGTCTGTAACTACCTCTTACACATTGACAACCAGCAAGAGGACTGCATTGATCAATATGAACCAGTGACCATGTCCCAGTTTCCAACTCTCTTCTTTGCTCACCTGAAAGAAGAGGTGAGATTTAATTTCGTCAGCACCTCCAGGGCCAGAACCCAACCTTTTCTTCGGGTCTTTCATGAGGAGTTTCTTCATTATGTCTTTAGCTAAAGGGCCAATTTCTGGTGGATATGGAGGGTCGCTTTTTAGAATTCTCCTGGGGAGGAAGAAAAACTGTGCAATTGTTAAACTGCAAAAGAGGGTGTGATCATTTAAATGTTATTCGTTCATGACCATATTAAATTGGGTGAAAAATACCTGCAGGACAACTAACTCTGCGATTAGTGACACAGATTCAAATAATGCTCAGCAAATTGAAAAAAATTGCAAACAATTTCAAGTCATTTGATGTATCTCAGGAACTACCCGAGACAGGTAAAACATATACTTGGACAGAACAACATCAGATAACTATCAAAAATAAAATTAATTCAAATAACTAGTAAGACTGCAAGAAACTGGAGAAAGGCTTTTTACGGAGGAATGCCATTTGACGGGTGATTTGTGAGAAAGCGTAATAATTAGAGCACAAATATATATATTTTTAAAAGATTTTAGAGACACAGCGTGGAAACAGGCCCCTTGGCTCAGCAGGTCCACGCTGACCACCGATCACCCATTCACACTAGTTCTCCCACTTTCAATAGACAATAGACAATAGGTGCAGGAGTAGGCCATTCGGCCCTTCGAGCAAGCACCGCCATTCAATGTGATCATGGCTGATCATCCCCAATCAATACCCGGTTCCTGCCTTCTCCCCATAACCCCTGAATCCGTTATCTTTAAGAGCCCTATCTAGCTCCCTCTTGAAAGCATCCAGAGAACCCGCCTCCACCGCCCTCTGAGGCAGAGAATTCCACATCCACTCCTTACACATGAGCGGCAATTTACAGCAGCCAATTAACCTAAATCCCGCACGTCTTTGGGATGTGGGAGGAAAACGGAACACCCGGAGGAATCCCACGGGGTGAATGAGGAAAATTCCACACACAGACAGCACCCGAGGTCAGGATCGAACCTGGGTCTCTGGCGCCATGAGGCTGACATTCAGAGTAATATTAGGGAAATCTTCCTTTAGCAAAGAATTTACCGACATTTGGATAGTTTTCTAAATGGAATAGTGGACCCAAAAACCCTGACTCAATCAGAAGTCATTGGATAGGGAGCCAATGCAGAGGATATCAAGACTCATGGAATTTGCAGAACAGAATCTGGCCCTTTGGCATAAATGGTCCCTAATTTGAGGAAGGATATTCTTGCTATTGAGGGAGTGCAGTGTAGGTTTACAAGGTTAATTCCCGGGATGGCGGGACTGTCATATGCTGAGAGAATGGAGCGGCTGGGCTTGTATACTCTGGAGTTTAGAAGGATGAGAGGTTATCTTATTGAAACATACAAGATTATTAAGGGTTTGGACATGCTCGAGGCAGGAAACATGTTCCCGATGTTGGGGGAGTCCACAACCAAGGGCCACAGTTTAAGAATAAGGGGTAAGCCATTTAGAACAGAGATGAGGAAACACTTTTTCACACAAAGTTGTGTGTGGAATTCTCTGCCTCGGAGGGCGATGGAGGCCGGTTCTCTGGATACCTTCAAGGGAGAGCTAGATAGGGCTCTTAAAGATAGCGGAGTCAGGGGATATGGGGAGAAGGCAGGAACAGGGTACTGATTGGGGATGATCAGCCATGATCACATTGAATGGCGGTGCTGGCTCGAAGTGCCGAATGGTCTACTCCTGCACCTTTTGTCTATTGTCAGCATTAATGGCCCACTCAAGTTAGACAATAGGTGCAGGAGTAGGCCATTCGGCCCTTCGAGCCAGCATCGCCATTCAATGTGATCATGGCTGATCATCCCCAATCAGTTATTTTAATTCATCCCATCTTTATGAAAGGAGGATTGAAATGTGTCAAATGGCTTCTCTCATCTGTAGTCAAATGTTTAAGGTTGCCCACCAACTGGAATTTTACTCCTTACTTTGAAATCTCGGTTTGCGAATTTCTTTCCCCGTCAACAGTGAAAGGCGATGCTCCAGTTTTTAGCTCGTACATCAGAACGCCAAGGCTCCACCAATCTACAGCCTGAACAAAGAAGAGGGGCAGATTAATATCGGTAATGATTGCACGTCACAGTCCGGCGTGCCACTGCATTTATCCCAAGGAAAAAATCAATCAAAATATACAGACTGAAAATAGATTGTTGTAGCTTTCAACATTGCCCTTTATTGAACAATGAAACAATCCTCATAAAATTACTTTGTTGGCCAAGAACTCCTCTGCTTAATATGATTTTGTTTACAATTATGGAAGTGTGGCACTGCACTGATGCAGTAATTATAAATAAAATCTCAGCTGGTAAGCCAACAGTTTCAGTGTTAAGAGTTGGAGGCTCTCAGCTGTGTTAGTTATTCACACCCAGGCTCCCTCAACACCCACCCCACCTTGCACTGCCAAGAGTGACGATGGGAAGAAGAGGCCAGTTTTTTAAAATCTTGACAAAGCAACGTGAAGAAACCAATATCTCCACCTTTTGAGGATGCCGTTGTTGTGGACTCCCTAATTGAAGCGCTGCTGGAGGAAAATGGAAACTCCACGGACAACAAGGGTGGCACGGTGGCCTAGCGGCAGAGTTGCTGCCTTACAGAGCTTGCAGCGCCGGAGACCCGGGTTCAATCCCAACTACCGGTGCTGTCTGTATGGAGTTTGCACGTTCTCCCCTTGACTGCATGGGAACTTCGGTTTCCTCCCACACTCCAAAGACGTACAGGTTCGTAGGTTCATTGGCTTGGTATAAGTGGGAATGCTGGTCGGTGCGGACTCGGTGGGCCGAAGGGCCTGTTTCCGCTCTGTATCTCTAAACTAAACTAAAAATAAATAACACAGGAAGCAAGTAGAACAACCGCACCAATTACAATCAAAGATTGTGGGTAGATGCATGTTTTTCACTACTAAAGTGACTTACAAGCGATTAAGAACAAATTGTGTATTGAATTCCCATTGATACTGTGCACACCCACATTATCAGATTTACAGATATGCAGTAGCATAAATTCATGGATGATGAATGTTTCATTAACACAAGAAGCTGTTGAGCCTCTCATGACACCGCTGGTCAAAAGATGTTACAATTGACCATGACATCTATATTATCTTGCAGTCTAATGATTTCATCCTCACCGTCAATCACAGACTATTTTTGTATCACCTTGTATCACTTAGAGCCACAGTCACGGAGAAAGTCTCTTCAGCCCGACACGACTACGCCCAGCAATATTCCTCATCTAAGCTAGTCCCATTTGCCCTTGTTTAGTCCATATCCCTCCAAACCTTTCCTATACATGTGCTTGTCCAAGTATCTTACAAAAATGCACACTTCTTTACCATGGCCATGCAATTATGCTATGGTTATGGCACTTTATTTGTCACACGTACCGAGGTACAGTGAAATTCATTCCTGTATACAAGTCAGTATTACTATAGATGAATAAGTAAGTAAGTTTATTGGCCAAGTATTCACATACAAGGAATTTGCCTTCGTGCTCCGCCCACAAGTAACAACATGACATACAGTGACAGTTACGAATGACTCAGAAAACACTAAACATTAATAATAATAAAACATTAATGATAAAACACCATTGATCAAACATGTGAACCAACAAAATACCAGATCAAAGGGAGGCTACAGATTTTTGGCTGTTGAGTAGAGCAACTACTCGTGGATAAAAACAGTTTTTAAGCTGATTTTAAACTGATAAGCACTTAGATACATCTTCGATAAGCATCTCAGATACAGTACAAGTGTACAATAGCAGTACACTGAGAGTATACAGAGTCGCCATTTTCAAGTCCCAGTTGTTGTACGTGCAGGGTTCTTGACCTGACCATGAAGGTCTGTTATCCTGGCGGAGTTTAAGTCAAAATCATTTATACTGTATTTGCTATAAAATCAAAGGACTGAGTACCAGTCCCCGTGAAACTCCAATATCAAGATTGTTGATGCAGTTTATTTGGGTTTCAAGTTTGAATATATTGTCACATGCACCAATTAAGGTAGAGTGAGTGAGATTTGAGTTACCAGAAGGCGCATGACAACAAGCTGCACAAAAATTAATACAAAGAACTGCAAAAGGGATATACGGTAGATAGAGTGCTGGAGTAACTCGACCTGAAACACCACCTATCCATGTTCTCCAGAGATGCTGCTGGACCTGCTGAGTTACTCCAGAACTTTGAGCCCTTTTGTGCATTAACCAGCATCTGCTGTTTTTTTGGTTTCTACCAGGAATTGCAGATGCTGGTTTACAAAACAAGACATAAAGTGCTGGAGTAACTCAGCGGGTCCGGCAGCATCCCAGGAGAACATGGATGGGTGACATTTTAGGTCGGGACCCTTCTTCAGACACAAGCTGCATAAAAGGCTGGTGCACCAAGATCTCACTGCATTGTGAGGGAAGATGTGTTAGCATAGAATGAAGACAGTTATAATAAATAGAGCTATTACAGGCAGATCTATAAAAGCAAAGATCCTATAGCGGAGCAAGATAGACCACTCCTGCTAAATGCAATGGGCTGACGTGTAGTACGCAACGGAGCGGAACGTGGGCCTTTTGTTCATCCATTTCAGTAACCCGACCCGACCCGACCCGACTCGCAGTGTAATCAACGTTGCCGGGGAAGTTTGTGTTAATAAATTATAATTCTGAAAATGAGGAGAAGATTTTTACCAAAGAACTTTTATTTTTACGAGGATGTTTCCGTAACCGGCTTCCGTCTCCGCACTAGTATCTTTGCTCCGCTACGGGATCTTTGGTGCGGAGACGGAAGCCGATTACGGAAATGGGGCCGAAAATTACCCATGAATCTGCCCATGACCGTACTACGTCTTTTTCGTCGAGTGATCTATCTTGCTTCCTCTAGGATCTTTGGGAAAAAGTGTCCCAGCTCTTCGTCCTCAATTAGTTACATTAGTTATATTAATTGTGGTATTATGGAATAATAAAGGAATGCCTTTATTCTGCTGCCAGTGGTCAGGCTGCAGTGACGGCATCCGGCCTGAAGGTGGGGCTGTGGGCGTAACCGGGGAGAGGCCTAGCAGCAGGGCCCGGGGATGCAGCACGAGGCAGCTGCTGTAGTGAGTTGCTAAATAAAGACAGACTCCGATTACGTCGTTGTACGAGCCTCATTATAAGAATAATTCGATATGGTGTCAGAAACGGGATACTTGTAAGCGAAAAAAAAAAAGAAGAAGAGGAAAGTGTATCGTTTTGGCGGAGAAAGGTGAGATGAGCTGGCAGATATGGCGCAACCTACACCAACTGCTACGTTCACAATACAACCTCCAGAGCCATTCGATTTTACCAAGCCTCAAGAATGGGAGCGTTGGATCAGGAGATTCGACCGCTTTCGGCTTGCAAGCAACTTAAACGCAACGTCGGAAGTAAACCAGGTGAACACGTTAGTGTACTGCATGGGTGATGAAGCCGAAGATGTGCTAAAGGGGCTAACGCTAACTGCAGATGAGAGGAAGGTGTACACGGATGTTAAGGCTGGCTTTGATGCATTTTTTGTGCCTAAAAAGAATGTAATCTACGAAAGAGCCAAGTTCAATCAGCGTGTGCAACTGCCAGAAGAAACGGTGGATTCCTTCATCACTGCTCTATACGGATTAGCTGAACACTGCAACTATGGACAGTTACAGAACGAGCTGATCCGCGACAGGTTAGTGGTCGGACTGAGAAACGTCTCATTGTCAGAAAAGCTACAGCTAGACAGAGACCTAACCCTTGGAACTGCGATAACAAAGACAAGGCAGTCTGAAGAAGTTAGACGACAGCGGTCTGACTTAAGAGGAGAAAATGGCGGTGCTAGCAAGTGCTCAAATGTTGATGCTGTGCATGCTAAAAGCTACAGAAAACCCAAATTTCCCTCAAAGCCTCAGCCACAAGCACAAACACCAGGCAAAAATAAACTTAATATACGGCCACAGCCAGGTTCAAAGGCCTGTTATAGATGTGGAAAAATGCCCTCGCATGGAAAATGGGAATGCCCTGCTAAAGATGCTGTGTGTCACAACTGTGGCAAAAAGGGACATTATGGAAAAGTGTGCTTTAAAATAGACACTGGTGCTGATGTCACCGCCATGCCAGCCGAGGTGTACCATGACATTACAGGGGGGCATGATGTGAAGCGCCTGGCAGTGCCGACACGCCCGTTGTTTGGGCCAGGGGGCAATGCACTCTCTGTCCTAGGTGTAGCCAGAGAAACACTGCGCAGAGGCAAAAAGACAGCCATAGAGAACATTTATGTAGTAAAAGACCTGCACACTGCACTGTTGGGAAGGCCTGCCATAGAACAGCTTCAGCTTGTGTGCAGGGTTGACAGCATCACCATGGAATCAATGAAACAACAATATCCGAAGCTGTGTAGCGGCTTGGGTCTTGTTCTGAGGCCATACTCAATTAAATTAAAGCCAGAGGCTGTGCCCTTCTCTCTCCACACACCACGCAGAGTCCCTCTGCCGCTTATGGGAAAAGTGAAGGAGGAGATAGACCGTATGGAGAAGATGGGCGTAATCACCAAGATTGAGGAGCCGACTGATTGGTGTGCCGGGATGGTGGTGGTGCCGAAAAAAGCAGGTGATGTTCGCATTTGTGTGGATTTCACAATGATGAATGAATCAGTATGCAGAGAAAAGTTTATCCTGCCTTCTGTCGAGCACACTCTGGGCATGCTAGCTGGCGCAACAGTCTTCAGCAAATTAGATGCCAACATGGGCTTTTGGCAAGTACCATTGACAAAAGAGTCTGCCAAATACACCACCTTCATCACGCCTTATGGGCGCTACTATTTTAACCGTCTACCCTTTGGCATAGCATCAGCCCCCGAGCACTTTCAAAGGATGATGGTGACAGAAGTGACCGGTGGCCTGGAGGGGGTACTGTGTCACATGGACGACATCCTGGTCTGGGGACAGACGCAGGAGGAGCATGATGTGCGGCTACATGCGGTGCTAAAGAAGGCACAAAAGGCCGGCATTACGCTCAACATGGACAAATGTGAGCTCACACGCCACACAGTCAAATTCCTGGGTCATGTGATTTCAGCAGATGGAGTGAAGCCAGATCCAGAGAAGACGAGAGCAGTACAAGAGATGGATGCACCCAAAAATGTCAGCGAACTCAGGAGTTTTCTGGGCATGGTCAATCAGCTGGGCCGCTTCTTGCCTAACCTGGCTGAAAAAGACAAAGTGCTACGAGACCTGCTGTCCAAGAAGAACCACTGGTACTGGGGGACAGAGCAGCAGGCCGCCTTTGATCAGTTAAAAACAGAGCTGTCATCCACACCAGTGCTCACATTATACAACCCAAACAGTGCTTTAAAGATCTCTGCTGATGCTTCTTCCTTTGGCCTGGGGGCAGTCCTGCTGCAGAAGAGCGATGCCATGTGGTCACCTGTGGCATATGCGTCCAGGTCAATGACGCCAACAGAGCAGCGCTATGCTCAAGTAGAGAAGGAGGCATTGGCTGCAACGTGGGCATGTGAAAGGTTCAGCTGTTTCATCCTGGGAAGACCATTCGAGCTGGAAACTGACCATAAGCCGTTGGTGAGTCTGCTGGGAAGGAAAGCTTTGGATGACCTCCCACCAAGAATCCAAAGATTTAGGATGAGACTCATGAGGTACAACTATACAGTCAATCATGTCCCTGGCAAAAGCCTGTGGACAGCCGACACCTTATCTCGTGCTCCTCTGAGAGCCGCAAGAGCACACACAGACATAAGCCTATTAGAGGACACCAACATCTATGTAGACTCTGTCATCAGCAACATTCCTGTCAGTGGAGATTATCTGAGCAGCCTACGTGAGCACCTGAAGGCAGACAGCACATGCTCTGCACTGATGGAGTACTGCACAGACGGGTGGCCCGACAAAAGCCAACTGCAGGGAGTGCTGAGACATTACTGGGCTGATAGAGCAGTGCTGACTGTGCACGATGGGCTGCTGCTGCGGGGCACGAGACTCGTCATCCCAACAGCCTTACAAGGTGATGTGCTGCAGAGACTACATGAGGGACACCTGGGGGTGACAAAGTGCAGGGGCCGGGCCAAACAGACGGTATGGTGGCCAGGACTCAGCAGCCAGCTGAATGACATGGTGCTGAAATGTAGAACCTGCATCCAAGAGAGAAGGAACGTCAAAGAGCCGCTGATGCCAACGGAGATGCCAGACAGGCCTTGGCAAACCTTGGGAGCTGACCTGTTCACGCTGAAAAACAAGACTTATCTACTAGTAGTAGATTATTTCTCAAGGTATGTGGAAGTTGCGCTGCTGACACACACAAGGTCCACAGATGTGGTGGTGCACCTGAAATCCATGTTTTGTCGTCATGGAATTGGGGAATTTCTTAAAAGTGACAATGGGCCCCAGTTCTCAGGTAGCCACTTTAAAGCCTTTGCAGCAGAGTATGGCTTTGTGCACATCACGAGCAGCCCCAAGTTTCCTCAGAGCAATGGGGAGGCGGAACGCGCTGTACAAACCGTGAAAAACCTGCTAACAAAGGCATCAGACCCATATCTTGCATTGCTGGCCTACAGAGCAACCCCTCTACAGAACGGCTATAGCCCGGCCGAGCTGTTGATGGGGCGCCGCCTCCGCACTACAGTTCCTGCCCTTCCAACCCTGCTGAATCCAGTTTTGCCTGACTACAACGCGCTGGGGGCCAAAGAAAGGGAGAAGAGGAGGAACGACGCAAGATCCTTCGACAAGAGGCACGGAGCGAGAAACCTGGAGCCACTCGTACCTGGGGAGGATGTGTGGATCACCGATGCACGAGTCCAGGGCACAGTGCTATCTACACACAACACCCCTCGCTCTTATATCGTCCAGGTGCCTCAGGGCACACTGAGGAGGAACCGGCATCACTTGGTGCCGCTGCAGACCAACAGTGGGGTAGTCGATGCTGATGAGCCACCGGTGGGAGAAGATTCACCTACACCAGAGCCAGCTCCACCAGTGACAACATCACCCGGCAGAGAGGGCCCCACCACAGAGACTGTGCGGACCAGGTGTGGGAGAGAGGTTAGAAAGCCGCAGAGACTTGATTGGTGATTTATTGATTTGTTTGATCAGGGACAGGTCTTTCAGCAAAAGGGCAGAATAAACCCCTTAAGACCTGCAGAGACAAAGGTAGTCCACCCTTTGTTCTCAAAGAAAGGGAGATGTGGTATTATGGAATAATAAAGGAATGCCTTTATTCTGCTGCCAGTGGTCAGGCTGCAGTGACGGCATCCGGCCTGAAGGTGGGGCTGTGGGCGTAACCGGGGAGAGGCCTAGCAGCAGGGCCCGGGGATGCAGCACGAGGCAGCTGCTGTAGTGAGTTGCTAAATAAAGACAGACTCCGATTACGTCGTTGTACGAGCCTCATTATAAGAATAATTCGATATTAATGATCTGCAGCAGAGGATAGAATATAAAGTATTTGTTTGAAAATTGCACACAAATAGTTGGGAGGGCATGTTGCATCGAGGATATTTAGATACTGCTACAGGGGACAGGAGTTAGGCTGTGCCCAAACACAGAGGTTTAGAGACAGAGGCAGGGCCGGATTTATGTATAAGCTTCACAAGCTTAAGCTTAGGGCCTCGAGATCTAGGGAGGCCTCGGCAGGGCCGGATTCACCTATAGGCTTCATCGGCTGATTGGGAGGGGCCTTACATAGGGGATTGGGAGGGGCCTCACAAGTGGAATAGCCTAGGGCCTCTCTTCATCTAAATCCGGCCCTGGACTGAGGAAAACTTTGCAAATTGCGTGGAACGTGGAAAAATGTAGTCGAGGACTTTGTTATGCGGAATCAAAAAGCAGACTCTAATCTGAATGGAGAGAGATTGCAAATGTGCGGAGGATGTCATGTCAAGGATTCAGGTGCATGAAGCACAAATAGTTCACAGGCTGATGCAGCAAACAGTCGGAGAGGCAAGCGGCATACCGATCATTATTGGGTGGGGGTTGGAGTTTAGAAATATATGGAAGTAGTGTTATAATTATACAGGATGTTGGTTAGGTCCGTATCTAGAGTACTGTGCAATGTTTTGGTCCCCGACTTGAGAAAGCATGTGCTGGCATTGGAGGCGGTCCAAAAGCAATTCACTGGGCTTATTCCTCAGATGTGTCATAATAGAGCAGCTAGCAAAATTGGCTCTGTATTCTTTGGCATTTACAAGATACAGGGAACATGACAGGGCAGAATGGGATATTTCAGGTTGGAGTGGGGAAAGAGTTGAGTGAGGAGTAGAATTAGGCCATTCGGCCCATCACGTCTACTCCACCATTCAATCATGGCTGATCTATCTCACCCTCCTAACCCCATTCTCCGGCCTTCTCCCCGTAACCTCTGACACCCGCACTAATCAAGAATCTATCTATCTCTGCCTTAAATATATCCACTGACTTGGCCTCCACAGCATTCTGTGGTAAAGAATTCCACAGATTTAGCACACCCGACTAAAGAATTTTTTAAGGCAGAGATAGAAAGATTCTTGATTTGTACACGAGTCAGGGGTTATGAGAAGGCAGGAGAATGAGGTTAGGAGGGAGAGATAGATCAGCCATGATTGAATGGCGGAGTAGACTTGATGGGCCGAATGACCTAATTCTGCTCCTATCACTTATGAACATGCCAGGGAATAAATGGCATAAAATGGGAATAAAATAGTAGCCCACAGTTAGCAATATCTCTAATTCCTTTAGGGCCTGTCCCACTTGGGCGTAATTTGCGCGTCACGCAGATGGCGCGCAAAGATTTTGTACATCCCAAAATCCTGGGGCGCCGTGCATGACCGCGCGTCACTGCCTGCGTCACCACGCACCATGCGCGCGTAATGCGCACCATGCTCGCATCACGTGAGCGGCACCACCCGCGCATCGTGCGTCGTGCGTCGTGACGCATAAATTATGTCCCGTAAATTACGCGACATAATTTGGGAGGGGCCTCACAAGTGGAATAGCCTAGGGCCTCTCTTCATCTAAATCCGGCCCTGGACTGAGGAACACTTTGTAAATTACGCGACATAATTTACAAAGTAAATTACGCGCATATGACGCCCAAATGGGACAGGCCCTTTTCTGATTAATAATAACATTTGTCTAGTGATCATGTTTCAGGCTTTCAAGGAAAATGTTAAGTAGAAATTGATTGAACTATTATGGGGTTAATGAAATTTATTTCATTTGAGATTTGCGGAAAGAACAAATTTGTGATCCTACTTTACGGCACAGTGGCGCAGCAGTAGAGTTACTGCCTTACAGCGCCAGATACCCAGGCGTGCTGTCTGTACGAAGTTTGTATGTTCTCCTTATGAACGCATGGATTTTCTCCCGGTGCTGCAGTTTCCTTCCGCACTTCAAAGACGCGTAGGTTCGTAGATTAATTGGCTTTGTTAAAATTGTCACTGTATGTCAAGTCAAGTCACATTTATTTATATAGCACATTTAAAAAACAACTCTCGTTGGCCAAAGTGTTTTACATTTGTTATAAGAATAGTATAAACAAACAAACTACATACATACAGTATATACATATAGCCCTCGCTCAGAGGACGTCAAGAAAGGCTTGGGAGTACAGATAAGTTTTTAGTCTTGACTTAAAGCAGTCGATGGAGGGGGCAGTTCTGATGGGAAGGGGGATGCTGTTCCACAGTCTAGGAGCTGCAACCGCAAAGGCGCGGTCGCCCCTGAGCTTATGCCTAGACCGCGGGATATTCAGCAAACCCAAGTCGGCCGATCTGAGGGACCTGGAGGTGGAGTGGTGGGTAAGAAGACTTTTGATGTAGGTGGAGGCAAGCCCATTGAGGGCTTTGTAGACATAGAGGAGGATCTTGAATGTATACGGAACCGCACAGGGAACCAGTGGAGAGAGACCAGGATCGGGGTGATGTGGTCCCTTTTTCGGGTGCCCGTCAGGAGTCTCGCTGCGGCGTTTTGGACCAGTTGCAGGCGGGACAGGGAAGATTGGCCAGTGTAAAGGGAGTTGCAGTAATCTAGGCGGGAGGAGATAAATGTGTGGATGATCTTTTCGAGGTCATCAAAGTGGAGGAATTGTTTTATTTTAGCTATTGTCCGAAGCTGAAAGAAGCTAGCTTTTACCACGGCATTGACTTGTTTGTCAAATTTCAGTGCTGAGTCAAATATCACGCCAAGGTTTTTGACGTGAGATTTGAGTAGTGGGGTAAGGCTTCCAAGGCTGCTTGCTATCATTTTGATTGAGTCCTAGGGGCCGAGAAGGATGACCTCAGACTTACTCTCGTTTAGTTGGAGGAAGTTCTGGGCCATCCAACACTTTATATCCTCGAGGCAGTGGGTAAGGTTAAGCAGATTTGATTGTTTTTTGGGCTTCATGGGGAGATAGAGTTGTGTATCGTCTGCGTAGCAATGGAAGGAAATGCAGTGCCTTTCAATGACTTGGCCTAAGGGGAGCATATACAGGGAGAAGAGAATTGGGCCAAGGATGGAACCTTGCGGAACCCCACAGCAGAGATTAGCTGGGGAGGAGAAAGAGTTAGTCGAGAAACTCCTACCTTTGAAGTAGGAGATGAACCAGCTCAGGGCAGTGCCATCAATACCAACCCCGTACCGGAGACGGTCAATTAGGATGGTGTGGTCGACAGTATCAAATGCTGAGCTGAGGTCAAGAAGGAGCAGGATTGCACAGTCGCCGGAGTCAACGGTGAGGAGTAGGTCATTGTGTACCTTCAACAAGGCAGACTCTGTGCTATGGTGAGCCCTGAAACCTGATTGGAAAGTTTCCAAGATAGTGTTTGGGTGAAGGTAAGGAATAAGTTGACTTATCTCATGTTGTCACTTGCGTGCGGAGCACCAAGGCAAATTCCCTGTATGTGAATATTTGGCCAATAAATGTATTCATTATTATTATTCAATTGTAAATTGTTCTTCGTGTTTAGGAGAGTGCCAGTTGACAGGGTGATTGCTGGCCGGCGCAGACTTGGTGGGCTGAAGGGCCTGCATCGCTAAAGTCTAAAGTAAAGTCTACGAAACACTGTGACAGGATCTCAATTGTGACCATCCAGCCATACTCATTCCAGACAAATTACTTAAAGTTTAATGTTTTATGTGTCATTCCCAACTGTCACTGTATGTCATGTTGTTACTTGCGGGCGGAGCACCAAGGCAAATTCCTTGTATGTGAATATACTTGGCCAATAAACGTATTCATTAATTCATTCAATACACCACAAACTGTGAGAGAGATCTCATACCTTATCATGTCCTGCATCGCCTCCTTGTACAATTTCTGGAGCCATGTATTCTATTGTTCCACAAAAGGAATATGCCCGTTCATTCTACAGATTAAAAAAAAACTAAAATCAAAATTGAAATTTAACATTCACAACTTGAAAACAACCATACGATTACACATTTCTGCGCAGGATATAATCAAAAGCACTAAATCAATTATTTTCCACAGCAATGCAGAAGTTATGTTAGCACAGAAACATGGCCTTCGAACCAACTTGCCCATATTGACTGAGATGCCCATGTATTCTAATTCCATTTATCTGCATTTGGCCCATATCCTTCTATTCCTTTCCTGTCTACAGTACATAGATACATAGAAATATAGAAAATAGGTGCAGGAGTAGGCCATTCGGCCCTTCGAGCCTGCACCGCCATTCAATATGATCATGGCTGATCATCCAACTCAGTATCCCGTACCTGCCTTCTCTCCATACCCCCTGATCCCTTTAGCCACAAGGGCCACATCTAACTCCCTCTTAAATATAGCCAATGAACTGGCCTCAACTACCCTCTGTGGCAGAGAGTTCCAGAGATTCACCACTCTCTGTGTGAAAAATGTTTTTCTCATCTCGGTCTTAAAGGATTTCCCCCTTATCCTTAAGCTGTGACCCCTTGTCCTGGACTTCCCCAACATCGGGAACAATCTTCCTGCATCTAGCCTGTCCAACCCCATAAGAATTTTGTAAGTTTCTATAAGATCCCCTCTCAATCTCCTAAATTCTAGCGAGTATAAGCCGAGTCTATCCAGTCTTTCTTCATATGAAAGTCCTGACATCCCAGGAATCAGTCTGGTGAACCTTCTCTGTACTCCCTCTATGGCAATAATGTCCTTCCTCAGATTTGGAGACCAAAACTGTACGCAATACTCCAGGTGTGGTCTCACCAAGACCCTGTACAACTGCAGTAGAACCTCCCTGCTCCTATACTCAAATCCTTTTGCTATGAAAGCTAATATACCATTCGCTTTCTTAACTGCCTGCTGCACCTGCATGCCTACTTTCAATGACTGGTGTACCATGACACCCAGGTCTCGCTGCATCTCCCCTTTTCCTAATCGGCCACCATTTAGATAATAGTCTGCTTTCCTGTTTTTGCCACCAAAGTGGATAACCTCACATTTATCACATTTATCCACATACCTGTCCAAATGCTTTTTAAGATACCACGATAGTTCTTGCCTACACCACCTTGTCCAGCAGCTTATTCCGTATACCCACCACCTTCTGCATGACAAAACTTGCCCTTCAGATCTCCCCCCCCCCCCCCCCCCAATTTTTTGTAATCCGGATTTTAAAACCTGGTGAAATCTCCGCTTTCCGCGAGACAGTGGGGTGGGACTGCTGATCGAGGGCGCCGACTGGACGAGAGAGACGTCGGTCAGCAGGCAATGGGGGTGGGACATGATGATTGAGTGCGATGATTGGAGGAGTGAGACGTGCCCAGGTCATAGGGTCACAACGGCAGCCCTGGACACAGACCTGCACCTCATCCGCAGCCGGGATCGATCCCGGCAGAACCACCACTGGACCATCCCTGTCCCCACCCGAGTGTCCCCTCCCCCACGCCCGGGGGTGGCCAGAGACGTCGGGAGTCAGACGAGAACAGTGCCCCCAGGCCCACAGCCAGCACAGAGAAGTAGCGCTAAACCCAGCTCAACTCTGCCTCCCCCACCAGGTTAACCTACAGCCCTGCCTGGACTTAAGGGAAATATGGCCCAGGCTTACAGCCAGCGTGGAGAAGCAGCGCTAGCTCCACGGCTCCGGACTGGTATTCCGTCAGTCCAGTCAGAGCTGTAGGTTAACCCGTTACCGTGGGCCCTGTGAACGTAATTACCATTCACAGGGCCCACAGAAGCCTCCGAAGCCTCGCGTGTGTGTATGAGTGTGCGCGTGCGGCCGCCGAGAAATTGTGCCCGTCCCCTGGTCCCCTCCATATTTTGAAAGCGATTTCCGTCACTGCATGAGAGTGATAGGATACCTGTCAGGACGGTTTCTCTGAAGAGCAATTCATCTCATTAAACCAGGGCGCAGTAAAATAACTGCTGCTGGATAAAAAGCAGTAAACCTTTGGGGACTGTAAGTGTGTCGGGGGTTATGAGGAAAAGGCAGGAAAACGGGGTTGATTGAATGACGGAGCAGACTTGATGGGCTGAGTGACATAATTCTGCTCCAATAACTTATGAACACAAGCATACTGTTTTCCCTACTTATAACCGCAACGTTAAAGATTTCGGCCTATACCAGAAGAGAATGAAAACACCCACAGTGTTTCCAGGTCACGTTGTAAGTGCAGGAAGGAAGAATAAGGCAAAGCAAATGATTCGCCTCCGTCAAATCCTTGATCCAGATTGCTTTCTGCTACAGAAGATCGCAAGAAATTGCAGCAAATTGTGGACGCAGCCCAGACCATCACACAAACCAACCTCCCTTTTATTGACTCCATTTACACCTCACGCTGCCTCGACAAGGCCAGCAGCATAATCAAGGACGAGTCGCACCCCGGCCACTCCCTCTTCTCCCCTCTCCCATCGGGCAAAAGGTACAGAAGTGCGAAAATACACACCTCCAAATTCAGGGACAGTGTCTTCCCAGCTGTTATCAGGCAACTAATCCTACCACGACCAGAGAGCAGCACTGAACTACGATCTACCTCATTGGTGACCCTTGGACTATCCTTGATCGGACTTTGCTGGCTTTACCTTGCACTAAACGTTATTCCCTTATCATGTATCTATACATTGTGAATGGCTCGATTATAATCATGTTTTGTCATTCTGCTGACTGGTTAGCACGCAATAATAGTTTTTCACTGTACCTCGGTAAATGTGACAATAAACTAAACTGAACTGAATTGAAGAAATCCACCCATGTTGGGTCCTTTTTTCAGTAACTGAAAGCAGGCATCAAATCCTTGACTGAAGATCAGTCAATTTTAGATTTTTTTTTAAATTATTGCCTTATTGCAACAAATGTAATTACAAATGGACTCTCAATATTCCCTCCAAGTTCTCAACAAGTCCCTCTTTTTCAATTGTCCAGAAAAATATGAAGAGAGATCTGATGAGCAGATACAGCTTCAAATCATCGTACATGACAATTAACAGAATTATTCAATCACCACTTCATGCATATAAGTTTTAAGTAAGCACCATATGTGAACATACAATCAACACTGAAGAGTTAGAAGGTAAAGATCTTGATCGACCCAAGAATTAGGGTGGGAGATTGCAACCTTCACGTGGTCCGCCCTGTTTCGACTAATGCAACCAACTCGACGTCCACAAACGGAAGATCAAATAGAACAAGTTGTCCAACAACTTTAGGCTGTGCACGCCACACGAAAGAAGAAGAAGAAGAAGACCCAAGAATTAATTTTGTGCAGTGAATGAAAGAAAAACCATATTTGGTGAAAGGTTCTTTGTTTTACAAAGGGGTTCACACTGCCCAACTTTTCACAAGTACTTTACAGTACTCTGTCAGTACTGTAAATTGCCCCAAGTATGCAGGGAGTCGATGAGAAAGTGGGATAACATATGTGATCGGAGCAAAATTATGCCATTCAGCCCATCAAATCGACTCCTCCATTCAATCATGACTGATCTATCTCTCCCTCCTAACCACATTCTCCTGCCTTCTCCCCATAACCTCTGACACCCGTACTAATCAAGAATATATCTATCTCTACCTTAAATATATCCACTGACTTGGCCTCCACAGCCTTCTGTGGCAAAGAATTCCACAGATTCACCACCCTCTGACTAAAGAAATTCCTCCTCATCTCCTTCCTACAAGAACATCCTTTAATTCTGAGGCTATGACCTCTAGTCCTAGACTCTCCCACTAGTGGAAACATCCTCTCCACATCCACTCTATCCAAGCCTTTCACCATTCAGTAAGTTTCAATGAGGTTCCCCCTCATCCATCTAAACTCCAGCGAGTACAGGCCCAGTGCTGTCAAACGCTCATCATATGTTAACCCACTCATTCCTGGGATCATTCTTGTAAACCTCATCTGGACCCCCTCCAGAGCCAGCACATCCTTCCTCAGATATGGGGACCAAAATTGCTCTCAATACTCCAAATGCTGCCTGACCAGCGCCTTATAGAGCCTCAACATTACATCCCTGTTTTTCTATTCTAGTCCTCTTGAAATAAATGCTTGCATTGTGTTTGCCTTCTTTACTACCGATTCAACTTGCAGGTTAACTTTTTGGGATTCCTGCACCAGCACTCACTCCCAAGTCCCTTTGCACCTCCGATTTCTGGATTCTCTCTTATTTAGAAAATAGTCTGCGCCTTTATTTCTACTGCCAAAATGCATGACTGCACACTTTACACCATATTCCATCTGCCACTTCTCTGCACACTCTCCCAAACTGTCCAAGTCCTTCTGCAGAATCCCTGCTTTCTCTACACTAACTACCCCTCCATTTTCTTATCATCTGCAAGCTTGCCAACAAAGCCTTCAATCCCCTCATCCCCACAAAGCCTTCAATCCCCACATAGAACTAGTGTGAACGGGTGATCGATGGTCAGCCTAGACTTTGAGGGCTGAAGGGCCTGTTTCCATACTGTATTTCCAAGCCAAACTAAACTGCAACTCCAGAGAATTTACAAGTGAAAAACACTTTGCTAACAAAAATATTTTCATATTGCTCAGCATTTTTTTTTCTGGTGACTAAAACATTAAATAGGTTATTCATATCGCAAAGCACTTGTGGCTAATAAACTGTGGTCTGTGTAAGTGTTTGAACGATAACTAACTCATGTATTCGAAGGAAATGCTAGACCTCAAGAGATATGCAGCTCACATTACCTACAGTTGCCTTCCAACAGGAAACTACCTTGCCCTCGTCCAGAGGAAAAGAAAATATATCAAAATAGAAAGAAAAACTGTTACATGGAATCTAGATTTAACTACATTACCAAGGAAAGCATTTAGAAATTTGGCACTCACACTGTTTCCATTGATTGAAAGGTAAAGCATGGAAACAGGCCCTTTGGCCCCCTGAGTCCACACTGACCATTGATCAGACACAAAATGCTGGAGTAACTCAGCGGGTGAGGCAGCATCTCTGGAGAGAAGGAATGGGTGACGTTTTAGGTCGAGACCCTTCTCAGACTGATGTCAGGGGCGGGGCGGGGTCAGGACAGAGATAGAATGTAGGCGGAGACAGTAGGAGAACTGGGAAGGGGGTGGGGATGAAGAGAGAAAGCAAGGGTTACTTGAAGTTAGAGAAGTCAATGTTCATACCGCTGGGGTGTGAGCTGCCCAAGCGAAATATGAGGTGCTGCTCCTCCAATTTGCGCTGGACCTCACTCTGGCAATGGAGGAGGCCCAGGACAGAAAGGTCGGATTGGGAATGGGAGGGGGAGTTGAAGTGCTGAGCCACCGGGAGATCAGCTTGGTTAAGACGGACTGAGCGGAGGTGTTTAGCGAAGCGATCGCCGAGCCTGCGCTTGGTCTCACCGATGTAGAGAAGTTGACACCCGGAACAGCGGATACAGTAGATGAGGTTGGAGGAGGTGCAAGTGAACCTCTGCCTCACCTGGAAAGACTGCTTGGGTCCTTGGTCCTGACCGTTGATCACCCATTCACGCTAGTTCTATGTTATCCCACATTCGCATCCGTTCCCCAGACACTCGGGGCATTTTACAGAGGCCAATTAAACGATAAACCTCTGTGGTGCGGGGCAACCGGAGCAGCAGGAGGAAACCCACTAAGTTAATGGGAGAACGTATAAACTCCACGCAGACAGCACCCGAGGTCAGGATCGAACCTGGGTCTCTGGCACCATGAGGCTGCAGGTCTACCAGCTGATCAACTGCACCACCCATCGTGTCTATCCTGCGTTTGGCTTGCTGAAATATCTGCACGGATATTCTAAGAAGAAATCTGTTTGTACAATGCTAAAATAAATCAGTGCAACCAAAATATGAATGTTTCCTGGACAAGCGTAAAAATCTGATGTTATATTTTCCATCAACACAGATCATAGAAAGAGCATAATCAGAGGTCATAGCCTCAGAATTAAAGGACTTTCTTTTAGGAAGGAGAAGGTTTTTAGTCAGAGGGTGGTGAATCTGTGGAATTCTTTGCCGTAGAAGGCTGTGGAGGACCACTCAATGGATATTTTTAAGGCAGAGATAGATAGATTCTTGATTAGTGCGGGTGTCAGGGGTTATGGGGAGAAGGCAGGAGAATGGGGTTAGGAGGGAGATTGGGGGGAGTTCCCCCCGCCACGGGTACCATGTAATCCCGTGCTACCTGCTCCATGGTCGGATAGTCGGCGACTAAACCGTCTCCCCCACCTGGGTTCGCCAGGTGAGGAGGAGGCTGTGGACCCCCAGCAGGACCAAAAACAAGACCTGTCAAAGGGCGGATGAGCTCCTAGCGAGCCAACGGCCATCCACACTTCAGTAGAAGTTGTGATCACTGTCGTACACGGCATTGTAAGGAATGATGATAACGCACACACACCAACATCCTATACTTCCAGCGGCGGAACTCCGCAGGAACTGGAGGACAGAGATGTGTGGTGCGTTCGTCACCGTTCCCGTCGGAAACCAGTGCCACTGCGTCGCTAATGTTTTCAACGATGATGAATGAATGAAGGGAGAGATAGATCAGCCATGATTGAATGGCGGTGTAGACTTGATGGGCCGAATGGCCTAATTCCACTGCTCCTGTCACTTATGAACTTAATATCAGTGTGGCCCCTCTCTTTCCCACTAGGCCACTTTTCTACTGTCATTGGATCCTTTAAATAATTTGCCGTTAAATTTCTATTTTTACTTGGAAAATCATGAACATTTACAGCCAAGAATGATTATTCCTCTCCTCCATGTCCATGCTGGCCAAAAAATGATTTATTTATCTTGCTCCCACCTCCAACCTTGGTCTAAAGCTTTGCATATAACGGCCCTTCATTTGCTCATTGTGGTTCTTTTTACATACATAAAGGTTTCTGCCTCCCCCTCTCCTTCAGACCTGTCGCATGCTTCTGGTTAATGTCCCCCACCCCATGCTACCTCATCTGTTGGCTTCCTCCAGCAATTTGTGTTTTGCTCGACATGTCAGCATTTGCAGTTTCTTGCATCACCCGTTCATTTGCATGTTTCTGCAGCCTAGAATAATGGCACTTGGTGTATAAAACTGTTGCGGTGAATCAAATATTTTTTTGAAACAAGGCATGTTTACAATTTAAGGGCCTGTCCCACTTTCACAACCTCTGCCGAGTTTGCCCTTGACTCATACTCGCAGCATGGTCGTCAGGAGGTCGTAGGTAGCAAGAGCAGAACTCGCTATCAAAACATGGAGGGGACAGGGGACACAATTTTTTGGCGGCCGCGCGCGCATGCGCACAGTCACACACACGCGCGCAAGGCTTCGGAGGCTCAATCCAGCGCTAATTGTAGCTCAACACTGCCTGTCTCACTGGGTTAACTACAGCCCTGGCTGGACTGACTGGATACCAGCGCTGCTTCTCCACGCTGGCCATATTTCCCGCAAGCCCAGGCAGGACAGGCAGAGGAGCTGGGTTTAGTGCTGTTTCTCTGCGCTGGCAGTGGGCCTGGGGGTATTGCTCGATTCTGACTCCCGACCTCTCTGGCCACCCGTGGGGGGGGGGGGGGGAGCACTCGGGACAGCGCCGGAGAGCCAGCCGGGATCGATCCTGCCTGCGGATGAGGTGCAGGTCTGTGCCACGTCTCCCTCCTCCAATCGCCGCACTATATCATCAGTCCCACCCCCCCCCCCCACTCCTCCCTCCTCCAATCATCGCGCCCTCGATCATCAGTCCCACCCCCAATGTCTCGCGGAAAGCGGAGATTTTAAAATACGGATCACAAAAACTTGGGGGGGATGTCCCCCACCTCTCAAAACATGGGGGGGGGGGGACGTGTCCCCTCTGGCCCCCCCAGGTTTTCCGCCCCTGGTAGGTAGGGCGTGATGCTAATCGTAGGTACTCGTGGCATCAAGTCGGTCGGGGCGTTTTTTTAACATGATGAAAAATGTCCACGAGTAAATATGGTCGTGAATTAGGTCGTGAAAGTGGGACAGGCCCTTCGCAATGCAGAAAGCAGATATAACAATATGGAGCATCTAATCTAGTTTGAGGTACATTTAACTTTTCAAACACAAAACCAGAGACATGATTTAACATTACGAAGGGGTTAAATATTCTTGTTTTAACACAGATGCTCAGTTCCGCTGCGCAAGAGTAAGCATTCAATAAAAGTAAATGGATTTAATTTCCCTTAATATACAGTATTATGACTTGGGCCTTTCTTCAAACAATGGATTCCCAGGTAATTATGTTGACAATAACTGGAGCATGACTGACATTTTTATCATCTGAAAATAATTGCTGGTCAGTGATGCTCCACTTCATTATTCTCGGTGGGAAAAAATGGTTTTGAGCTAACACCAATATTACGAAAACCATCAAGAGTATTTAATTGTCACATTCACGGAGAACAAAACAATCAAATTCTTACTTGCTGCAGTTTTACAGGCACATTAGCACAGTAACACCGCAAATAAATAGACAATGATCAATAATACAATAAATTATCAGTAATACTGGGTAACCAGTCCGTAATAGTGCACCTAAACAAAGTCCATAGTAGATCGTTGCTGAGGTACGGTTGTGGTTAGGGTTATTCAACATGGTTCAGGAGCTTGATGGTTGCTGGGAATAGACAATAGGTGCAGGAGTAGGCCATTTGGCCCTTCGAGCCAGCACCGCCATTCAATGTGATCGTGGCTGATCATCCACAATCAGTACCCTGTTCCTGCCTTCTCCCCATATCCCCTGACTCCGCTATTTTTAAGAGCCCTATCTAGCTCTCTTGAAAGCATCCAGAGAACCTGTCTCCACTGCAGAGGCAGAGAATTCCACAGACTCACCACTCTCTGTGAGAAAAAGTGTTTCCTCGTCTCCGTTCTAAATGGCTTATTCCTTATTCTTAAACTGTGACCCCTGGTTCTGGACTCCCCCAACATCGGGAACATGTTTCCTGCCTCTAGTGTCAAAGCCCTTAACAATCTTATATGTTTCAATGAGATGCCCTCTCATCCTTCTAAACTCCAGAGTGTACAAGCCCAGCTGCTCCATTCTCTCAGCATATGACAGTCCCGCCATCCCGGGAATTAACCTTGTAAACCTACGCTGCACTCCCTCAATAGCAAGAATGTCCTTCCTCAAATTAGGGGACCAAAACTGCACACAATACTCCAGGTGTGGTCTCACTAGGGCTCTGTACAACTGCAGAAGGACCTCTTTGCTCCTATATTCGATTCCTCTTGTTAGAGTTAGAGTAAGCTTAGAGTTTAGAAGAATGATGGGGACCTCATTGAAACTACCACACGGTGACAGGGAAGTTGCTCCGTGATCCTGTTATTTGAAACCAATGAAGATATACTGTGCATTTACCCAGCTAGTGTCCCTTCTTGAGACTCCACTGGTCTGTAGTCACATCAGATACCACACCCAAATTAACTGGATTGGATCAGCCTCAGATATATATCTGCATGATTCAGTGTGTACATTTTACTTTAAGCTGAAATATCAAATTTAGATTCCTATATAACCATGATGATCTACTTTTTACAGACCAGTCTATCATAGGTTGTTTGAGCTAATTGCTAAATTTAATAGCACACCACCTTATCAATTCAGTTCAGTTTCAGCTGAGTTTATTATCACGTATACCAAGGTGCAATGAAAAGCTTTTGTTGTGTGCTAACCAATCCGCAGAAAGACATCCATTTACAGTGTATAGCTACATGATAAGGGAATAACGTTTAGTGCAAGGTAAACCCAGCAAAGTCCGAACAAGGATAGTCCGAGGGTCACCAATGAGGTAGATAGTAGTTCAGCACTGCTCTCTGGTTGTGGTAGGATGATTCAGTTGCCTGATAACAGCCGGGAAGAAACTGTCCCTGAATCTGGAGGTGTGCGTTTTCACACTTCTATATCTTTTGCCTGATGGGAGAGGGGAGAAGAGGGAGCAGCCAGGTATGACTCCTCCATGATTATGCTGCTGGGCTTGCCGAGGCAGCGCGAGTAATTAAATTCCACTAAAGTGCATGCCCTTTTGAAATCGATAAAACCCGTTGTCGATGCATGATCAGGTACAGCGAAACGGCCGCTGGTTTTCTTACAACAGCTTCACCGAGGTATTCTTGATGTGCCCTTTATACAAAGTCAAATAAAGCTCACCCATCCTATTGTTGGAATAAAAGTAGTAAATTAGGTTACAACCAATCTCCGACCAAGTGTGGTTTAAAAATGTGACCCATTTGGATATAGGTCGCTATTAAAAATAAACACATCATCTACTGATACTTAAGTAGGTTTCCAATCTGTGCCATTCCTGCCAAATATATCAACATTATTTTCAGTATGTTCCCAACTTAACACTTCTGCAGCTCCTCAATCAAGTCACTCCATTTTCCTTGAGATTATACTTTTTGGTCTACAGGATGCGAATTGTTGCAGCCACTGTTTCCTCAGCCGTACCTCCTTCACCTCACTTTTACTCATCTGCTTACGTGATTAGGTCCCACATTTTGTTTGATAACCCACTTTTGAAGGGGCTTCGGAAGTCTTGATTGATTGAATTGATTGATTGAATACATTTTTATGGTGGCGCGAACAAGAGAAGCTCTGCAGTACGGGGACTCCAGGGACCAGAAGGTGTCATCGGCTGGCATCGAGGTGAGAACAGGGAGGAAATGGAGGGCGGAGAAAGCAGTGGAGGTGGCAGAGTCACGCCTAAGGCAAAAGGCATTGGTGGGAGTCATGGCAACTGGCAGAGCGGGTTTGGGATCCTTCCCTAAGACACCGGTTGGCAAGGCCCAGGGCAAGGAGAGACACCATCTAATCCAGGAAGAGGTCCGAGCAGGTGTGGAGGAAGAGCGTGTGAGCAGGACACGGTGGGGGCTCAGGCAGCAGGGAGCGTGGGCAAGGTGGGAGAGCATACCGCAGCGCAGGATTACCTGGTCAAACATCATGCAGGCAGACTTCCAGCGCATCCGGTTCCTTGTCCAAGCTGTCTACGATGCTCTACCAAGCCCAGCAAACCTCCACGTCTGGGGCAAGAGCGAGACACCTTCCTGCCCACTTTGCTCTGGAAGAGGATCATTAGAACATCTCCTCAGCAGCTGCCCAAAGTCCCTTGGGGAAGGTCGCTATCGGTGGCGCCATGACCAGGTGCTCAAGGTGGTTGCTGAGAGCATAGCCACTGCCATTGGTAACAGCAAACACCACCATGCCCCAAAGAAATCAATCACTTTTGTCAAAGCTGGAGAGAAGCCTCGACCACAACCAAAAACAAGGACGGGCCTCCTCTACACAGCCACTGACTGGCAGCTGCACGTCAATCTGGGCAAACAGCTGAAATTTCCACAGCACATCACAGCAACATCACTCCGGCCAGACATGATCGTCACCTCCGTAGTGACAAAACAGCTGATCATTCTGGAGCTGACAGAGCCCTGGGAAGAGCGTATTGAAGAGGCTAATGAGAGGAAACGCGCAAAGTACCAGGAACTGGTGGAGATGTGCCAGGACAGCGGCTGGAAGACATACTATGAGCCCATAGAGGTGGGCTGTAGAGGTTTTGCACGACGCTCACTCTGCAAAGTGCTCAACCAGTTGGGCATTACGGGGCTTGCAAAGAAGAGGGCCATTCAATCCGCAAGCGAAGCCGCAGAGAAAGCCACTAGGTTGCTTTGGATTAAGCAGGCTGATCCGTGGGTGGTTGCTGCTGGGACGCATGTCGGGGCTTGATCAACCCCAGCTGGGTGGTCTGGGCGAGGGTGTCTGATGTTGTGAGACCCGAAACACCCGATGAGCCCAGGTCACATCACTGAGGATGCGTCTCAGCGCATCTAGAAGATGTATCTTTCACACATATTAGCCAAATAGGTATACATACAAGGAATTTGCCTTGGTGCTTTGCTCGCAAGTACCAATACGATACACAGTACAATTAAGAATAAAACATAAAACATTAAAAACATTAAGAATAAAACATTATAGTTTAAACATGTGAATTAAATAAAATATCAGAGAACAAGAAGGCTACAGACTTTTGTTTAATGGTCAAGTATGTATATAGGAAATACAAGGAATTTGCCTTGGTGCTCCGCCCGCAAATAACAACATGACATACAGTGACAGTTACGAATGACTCAGAAAACACTAAACATTAATAATAATAAAACATTAATGATAAAACACCATTCAATAGACAATAGACAATAGGTGCAGGAGTAGGCCATTTGGCCCTTCGAGCCAGCACCGCCATTCAATGTGATCATGACATACAAGCGACTTTGAGTCCTGAAAAGCGCTATATAAATAAAATCTATTATTATTATTATTATACAGTACAATTAAGAATAAAACATAAAACATTAAAAACATTAAGCATAAAACATTATAGTTTAAACATGTGAATTAAATAAAATATCAGAGAACAAGGAGGCTACAGACTTTTGGCTGATGGGAAGAGCTACTGCTCGTGGGGAAAAAAGCTGTTTTTATGTCTGGCTGTGACAGCTGTGACAGTCCGGAGTCGCCTTCCAGAGGGAAGTGATTCAAAGAGTTTGTGGCCAGGGTGAGAGGGGTCAGAGATGATCTTGCCCGCTCGCTTCCTGGCCGTGTAGTTCATCAATGGAGGGAAGGTTGCAGCCAATAACCTTCGAGGCTGATCGAACGATTCGCTGCAGCCTCCGGATATCGTGCTTGGTGGCTGAGCCAAACCAGACCATGATGGAGAAGGTGAGGACAGACTCCTGGTTGGCAGTATAAAACTGGACCATCATTGCCTGTGGCAGATTGTGTTTTCTCAGCTGCCGCAAGAAGTACATCCTCTGTTGGGCCTTTTTGACTGTGGAGTCGATGGTGGCCACCCATTTAAGGTCCTTGGAGATGATGGTTCCAAGGAACTTAAAAGACTCCCCAGATATGACTGTGGTGATGTTGATGGTGAGTGGGGGGAGGAGAGGGGGAGCTCTCCTAAAGTCTACAATCAATTCCACCGTCTTAAGAGCATTGAGCTCCAGGTTGTTGCGATGGCACCAGGAAGCCAGCTGTGACACTTCCTGTCTGTAGGCAGATTCCTCCCCATCCTGGATCAGTCCAATCAGGGTTGTGTTGTCAGCAAACTTGAGAAGCTTGACAGCAGAGTCAGTGGAGGTGCAGTCGTTGGTGTAGAGAGAGTAGAGGAGAGGAGAGAGTACGCAGCCTTGCGGTGCTCCTATGCTGAGGGTTTACGGGTCCGAGATGTGCTTTCCCAGCCTCACATGCTGCTTCCTGTCTGTCAGGAAGTTGTTGATCCACTGACAGGGTGGTTCAGGCACAGTCAACTGGGAGAGTTTGGAGTGTAGTAGCTCTGGCATAATGGTGTTGAATGCAGAGCTAAAATCAACAAACAGGATCCTCGCATAAGTCCCCTGGCGGTCTAGGTGCTGTAGGATGAAGTGCAGGCCCAGGTTGACTGCATCATCCACTGATCTATTTGCCCGATATGCAAACTGCAGAAGGTCCAGCAGGGGGTTTGTGATATTTTTCAGGTGGGCCAGCACAAGCCTTTTAAGGGTCTTCATGACTACAGAGGTCAGTGCGACAGGCCTGTAGTCATTAAGACAAGTAATCCTTGGCTTTTTAGTTACAGGAACAATAGTGGAGACTTTGAAGCAGGCTGGGACAGTGCAGGTTTGCAGGGACTGATTGAAATGTCTGTGTAGACTGGTGCCAGTTGTTCGGCACAGAGCTTGAGGGTAGAGGGGTAAACATTGTCCGGTCCTGGAGATTTCCTGCTTTTCTGTCCTCTGAATAGCTTTTCCACCTCCTCAATTGCTATTGGTAGTGATGGAGAAGTGACCAGACTGATGTTGGGCAGCAAGGAGGGGGTGGGTAGTGGACGAGGGCCCAGTCTTTGCAGACTGGAGTCGGGCTGTAAGTGGGTGTGAAGTGGTGATTGGGGAGGAGTGGGCGGGGAAGGGTCCAGTCTTTGCAGAAGCTACATACTGTAAATGCAAAGCACAACGTGCTGGAGTAACTCAGCGGGCCTGATGGCATCCGAGGAGGGAATGGATAGGGAATATTTTCGGTGGGACCTTTCTTCAAATGAGAAGAGGGGTGTGAAGAAGGGTCCAAATTTGTACGTCGCCTCTCCATTCGCTCCACAGATGCTGCTTGATCCGCCGGGTTACTCAAACACTGTGTGTTTTGCTGAAGATTCCAGAATCTGCAGTTCCTTCTGAACCTTCTGAATTTTGTAGTTGGCAGGGCAGTACTCTGCATATCGCCAACTTGGACAATTTTATCATTTTTATCAAGCCAATTAACCTACAAACCTGTACGTCTTTGGAGTGTGGGAGGAAACCGAAGATCTCGGAGAAAACCCACGCAGATCACGGGGATAACGTACAAACTATATACAGACAGCACCCGTAGTCGGGATGGAACCCGGGTCTCTGGCGCTGCATTTTGCTGTAAGGCAGCAACTCTACTGCTGTGCCACCGTGACTGCCTTGTGTCCCTACAGCCTGTTGTTGTGAATGAAAAGAAGTGAAATGATGGTGGTGTGAAAGTAAATTTACAGAATGTGTATATAATTGGGGCAAGTGAATTTTAATACAGCAAAGTTTGTTTCTTTGGGGGGGGGGGGGGGGGGGAGAGATGGGCAGAGAGGGAGTGTAAGGGTTACTTGAAGTTAGATAAATCAATATTCATACCACTGGGTTGTAATCTGTCCAGTGAAAAGGAAGCTCTTAGGGCTAAAGGAATCAAGGGATATGGAGAAAAAGCAGGAACGGGGTACTGATTTTAGAAGATCAGCCATGATCATATTGAATTGCGGTGCGGAGCGGGCTCAAAGGACCCAATGGCCTACTCCTGCACCTATTTTTCTATGTTTTCGAAGTGGAATATGTTCCTCCAATTTGCCATTAGCCTCACTCTGACGCGAATAAGTGAACAGAAATGGAATAGGTGATGTTTTGGATCGAAACCCTTCTTCAGAGTCATTCAGACCAGTCCTAATAAACTGGGCTACGGATCACTACTAAGGGGCGTTATTTGCTCTTGCTGTGGTCATGGTTAGATAGAAAGATTACAAAGATTACAACAGATAATCCTCCGACATTTTCGCCAACCTCCAAAGGGATCCCACCACTGGCCACATCTTCCCATCTCCTCCCCGTTCGGCTTTCTGCAGAGACCGCTCCCTCCGTAACTTCCTGGTCAATTCGTCCCTTCCCACACAAACCACGCCCTCCCCGGGTACTTTCCCTTGCAACCGCAGGAAATGCTACACTTATCGCTTTACCCACCCCCCCTCGACTCCATCCAAGGACCCAGTCTTTCCAGGTGCTTCAGAGGTTCACCTGCACCTCCTCCAACCTAATCTATTGCATCAGCTGCACTAGGTGTCAACTGCTCTACATCGGTGAAACCAAGCGCAGGCTTAGCGATCGCTTCGCCCAACACCTCTGCTCGGTTCGCATTAACCAACCTGATCTCCCGGTGGCCCAGCACTTCAACTCCCCCTCTCATTCCGAATCTGACCTTTCTGTCCTGGGCCTCCTCCATGGCCAGAGTGAGTCCCACCGCAAATTGGAGGAGCAGCACCTCATATTTCGCTTGGGCAGTTTACACCCCAGCGGTATGAACATTGACTTCTCCAATTTCAGGTAGTCCTTGCTTTCTCCCTCCTTCCCCTCCCCTTCCCAGCTCTCCCACAGCTTACTGTCTCCGCTTTTTTCTTTCTTCTTCCCCCCCCCCTCACCCCCACATCAGTCTGAAGAAGGGTCTCGACCCGAAACGTCACCTATTCCTTCGGTCCATAGATGCTGCCTCAACCGCAGAATTTCTCCAGCATTTTTGTCTACCTTCGATTTTTCCAGCAGTTCTTTCTTAAACAAAGGGGAGTTTAAGATTGAAATTAGTTTAAAAGCACTATTGGGGAGTTTTGGGATGGAGAGTATTTGTGGGGATCATCAGCCTCGGAGCTCAGCAATGGGCGCTGGAGGTTTTGAGACAGAAATGGCAATGTATGTATTGCCATTTTCTTTAAATCTGTACTGTCTTTATAGACAGAGGCTTGTAGGGGTGAAGAAGTATATGGAGATTGGGTGAGGTGAGGCCAAGGGTTTTGAAGCAACGTCAAGAATTTTATAGTCAGTGTGCTGTTGAATCAAGTGCAACCTAAATCAATAAGCTCAGGATGCTTGTTGATAAGAAATGGAGATAAGTTAGTAATTAGGTCACACCGAGAGACATGAGGCCTGTTACATTTCAAAGGCAGGGCTTGTAGATTTGTTTTAAACTGACCTTAAACTGGTTACTACACAGTTGGGAGCGATCAGATAGAATGTGTCTACATTACATATATTATTTGAGCCATCTGTGGTTTGTAGCTATGTAAATATGTATGGCCACTGATAAGGAAATGCAAGCAGAGGCTCTCTCATTATTATTTACAAAAGAATGCTGGATACAACAACTCATATGGATACTTTGATCTGGATTGATTTAAAGGGGAGAGGATAAACAGGTAGCGACTGATGCACTCAACCAGAAAGATATAAAAATTTAATGGTCGGAGAAGGAGAAAGGAACAAACTCGTTCATCCAGCACGTGGTAGCAGAAGCCGAGACGTTGGATCTCCGATGGCATTGGATCCATTCTCCTGAAGAGGTCAGTGGTCAGATCACAACAAGCAGGTCCTCTGGCCGAACGTAACCTAGTGTTGACAAGTTGCAGTTGTTGACAACACATGCAGTCCCACAGGCAGATCACCTTTGATGGAAGGAATGAAATCCACTGACACGGATGCCACACAAGTGCATCCGGTAAATCAGACGGAGGGGGGGGGGGGGGGGGAGAGAGGATTCTTATTTAACTCAGTACTAGGCCAATCAGCTCCTTGAAGTGGGAACTAATCTGCTGCCCACTTGTGGAGCTATTTCTTCAGCAATTGTTTCTGATGATCAGAGAGCACAAGGATGTCTTCAGGCCTTCCAGACTCAACACCAAGTCCTACAAATCCAAACCTTCAGTGACTTAAAGGCCGTGTCTTACCTGTTTGCGGTCATCGGCGGTGAAGCGCGGCGTCGCCGGTAGCGAGGACCGCGCGGCAACGGCGAGAGCTTCGAGCCTATCCACCGGAGCGCCGCACGCATGCTGCGCGGGGGCCGAGTTAATTCAAACACGGCGGGTCCCACGTGCTTGCGGTAAGTAAAAAAAGGGCGGGCCGACTGCGATGACGTCGGCCCCCCGCACGTGACTCACCAGCGGCGGCTGTGGCGGCGGCCATCCTGATCGCGGCGCTGTAGTGGTGGCTGTGCCTGCGGCCGCGCAGCACACGTGCCTCACTGGCGGCGGCACGTGCGTCACTGGCGGAGGCTGTGGCAGAGGAGGTTTGACGCACGGCGCTCGAGCCATACTGGCGGCGGCCCGTGCGAGCGGCCGTGCGCACACGTGCATCACTGGTGGAGGTTGTGCGGTGAGTATTTGGTTTTCGACATTGTCGATTTTATTTTTGCACCGCGCGGTGTTGGGAACACCGTCGCACGGCCCGGGAATTGTTCTTTCTCACGAGTGCGCGGTCTATGGCGGCAGATTCTTCCCGTTTCGCCGCCAATGACCGCAGATTCGTGAGACAGACCTTTAAGTATTACATGAGGCTCAACACATTTCAGAGAAATTGCCTGCTCCATTTTATAGTACAATGAAACCTTCTGAACCTTCTGAATTTTGTAGTCGGCAGGGCAGTACTCTGCACATCGTCAACCTGGACAATTTAACATGTTATCAAGCCAATTAAACAAGTCAATTAACCTACAAACCTGTACGTCTTTGGAGTGTGGGAGGAAACCAAAGTTCTCGGAGAAAACCCACGCAGATCACGGGGAGAACGTATAAACTCCATACAGACAGCATCCGTAGTCGGGATCGAACCCGGGTCTCTGGCGCTGCATTTTGCTGTCAGGCAGCAACTCTACCGCTGTGCCACCGTGACTGCCCGAAACCGAAACATTGTAGGCCTCTGTAAATTTATCGGGTTTCTTCACACAACTGCTGTCCACTCCCTTCAATCAATAAAGCTGCTGGTTCTCCTCGACACTTCAATCTTTCTAACAAGCACCCCAGGGCTCACTCAATCCACTACTGTTTTCCTTTCCATGGTGCACTCTGCAGTTGTTTCAGTAGTAATTTAATTGACAATGGCTAGATTCAGTTAACAAAGTGATAGATTGATTCTGTCATCCACATTGTGCCTCACAAATATATATATAGACAGGCTCTCCAATCTTTAAAAACACAAATGATGGCCTAACCTGCTGGGATGAAGGCACAAAACAAAAACTGTATTTAGGCCATTTAGAACGGAGAGGTGGAAAAACTTTTTTTAACCCAGAGAGTTGTGAGTCTGTGGCATTCTCTGCCTCAGAAGACAGTGAAGGCCAATTTGCTGGATGCTTTCAAGAGAGAGTTAGATAGAGGTTTTAAAGATAGGGGAGTCAGGGGATATGGGGAGAAGGCAGGAACGGGGCACTGATTGTAGATGATCAGCCAAGATCACAGTGAACGGGCCAAATGGCCACCTCCTGCACCTATTGTCTGTCTATTGTCTATTTACAGATACAGCATGGAAATGGGCCCTTTGGCCCACCAAGCAGTTATCAATCACCAGTTCACACTAGTTCGACGTTATCCCATTTTCTCATCCACTCCCTTCACATTAGGGGAAATTTTATGGAAGCCAATTAACCTACAAACCCACACGTCTTTGGGATGTCGGAAGAAACCGGGGCATGAAGGGGAGAATAGGGGGAACACGCAAACTACAAACAGACAGCATCCGAGGTCAGGAATGAACCCGCGTCACTGGCAACGTGAGTCTTTTGACAGTCGGGACTTCCTCTGGCCCTAGCGACATGACACACTGACACGGAGCATCAAAATTCAAAAACAATGTAACTTAAGGTGAAGGGGAAAAGATTTAATTGGAATCTGAGGGGTAGCTTTTTCACACAAAGGGTGGTGGGTGTATGGAACAAGCTGCCAGAGGAGGTAGTTGAGGCTGGGACTATCAACGTTTAAGAAACATTTGGACAGGTAATAGATATGACAGGTTTGGAGGAATATGGACCAAACACAGGCAGGTGGGACTAGTGTAGCTGGGACTTGTTGGCCGGTGTGGGCAAGTTGGGCCAAAGGGCCTGTTACACTCTATGAGTCTAACAAAGTTAAAAGGAGACACGAGACTGTAGTTGCTGGAATCTGGAGCAACAAACAATCTGCTTCAGGAACTCAGTGGGTCCCCCTCTGGCCCTTTCTCTCTCCTTCTGATCTATACAGGAACTCATGGTAAAATGTCTAATCCACCTTGTGCCTATTGCACTACTTATAGAATGCCTGAAGTCATCTAGATCCCCCTCCAAAGATTCTCATCCACACAGCTGCAAACGTTTTACCTATTGGCAAGGTGCAAGGACCCAGACTCCTCTAACTCTACCTTCTGGATTCCCATATCTGCCTCACTCCCTTGACTGAAGATAGACACAAAATGCTGGAGTAACTCAGCGGGACAGGCAGCATCTCTGGAGAGAAGGAATGGGTGATGTTTCGGGTCGAGACCCTTCTTCAGTCTCATGACTCACCAATTGTACAGTACTTATCTAATCGAAGAAGAGCAAAACATCCAGGTCTTCTTTCCGTGTCCATCCTGTTACAAATGTTGGCCTCGTTGTCATCGTCCATCCTGAAAAGGACGCAAGCTTCCGGCGACAATCAGTGGAAGCAGGGCCGGATTTAAATGAAGAGAGGCACTAAGCTATTTCACTTGTGAGGCCCCCCCCTCCCAATCCCCCACCCCCATGACTAGAGGACCATGACGACCCGACAGTGACAGTGTGACACTTTTAGATCCTACTGTATGTTGTCATTAAACAGTTGGTTTTAAAATACATATTGGATTCACCGCGGAGCTGGCGATGCCTTACCTGGATCGCCGTTTGAAGCTCTGGAGTGTTGGGCCTGCTGCTTCAACATCATGGAGCTGTGGTTTGCGGAGCTCCCAGCCTCGGGCCGCGCTGATTTCAACATCGTGGAGCCCTGGGATCCCTTTGCCGAGGGCCGCCAGCGTGAATCTCCGCCCAGCTCAGCCTGTGGACTTTGGGAGCCGCGGTCTCCGGTAGGAAGTGGCCGATTCGGAAGTCCAAGCCGCTGAGAATGTTCTCCCGTTCCGACGTCGGATGGTGACCCCCAAATTTCATTGTACCAATTGGTGCATGTGACAATAAGTGTCTCTTGAATTGAATGTGGAATATTATGAGATAAAGAAACTACAAATACACTAAGAGCAAAAATGTTTTTTTCTCGCCTTCTTCATTGCAAAATCACCAAGATCTGTTTGTCTAAGTTTGTCACTCTCAATGCACAGAATGCTCAGTGCAGATCACCTCTCTTGAGACATTGTGGACCTTAATTCATTTTTTATTCTTTTGAGTCTTGAAAAAGACCCCTCTCCCGAGCAGTTGGTGACCATTAAGCTAAGAAACAGCTGCAAGATTGCTTCCACATTAGGGAAGGCCATCTGAATTGTTTCCTTGTATATTATTTGATAAAGGTCTGTATGAGACAGAGAGTGCTCTTCTGTATGCCTATGGCTTTGTCTCACGTACGAGTGAAAGTGCAAAAGTTCATCAGTAAGTTTCAGGTCAACATCTTCTAGGTATGCTTCCATCAACAGTTCAACACCGTGCTGAATTTCTTGCTTAGATGTGGTCAGATTAGCAAGAAAGGAAAACTGTTGTGCAACTTCACTGTACACAGTACCTCTTCTTTTTAAATTGGTTTCAAGTGCATCTAGTATAGGAATAAAGGATTTTATCCTAAACTTATCTCTTGAAGAGAGTTTATCCAAAGCATCAGAACCAGGTGCACCTCCATCATTTCCTTACTCTTTGTCTCCATGTGACAGTTCTGTAGTTAACATCTGGCAAGGTGGCCTTTGCTTGTTACTCAAGCTCATCAAAATCTTCTCTAATTTTGCTTACAAAATCCTGAAGTGAACTGTACAAACTTGCACAAGTACTCAATAACAGTTTGGATTTCTGAATGGCTTTGTTGACCTTGTGGAAATGACCTAGCTGACGGGTCCAAAAATGCAGCATAAACACAAATTCCAGTTCTTCCATTTTCTGCAAAAGATTGTTAGCTTGAAGCCTGCTATCACCCTTCACATTAACGTCAGAGTACAAATGACTGAGGGCATCAGTGATAGCGCTGTAACTTTCCAAAATAGCTTCTGTGGCTTTTGCATGTGTCTCCCCACCTAGTGTCAGACAAATATTTAGGCACTTTAGACTGAGGTTGCAAAAATGATTTTAGAACTGCCCATCTCTTTGTGGAGGATGAAAAGAAGGTACAAATTTCATTGATAATTCCAAAACAGTTCACTACATCAAGGCAGCAATCAACAGCCAAACGGCCCACCAAATTTAATGAGTGAGCAGCGCATGGAATAAATCTTGCTAATTTGTTTTTTGCTGCATACCCTTGTACTTACCTGCCATGTTGGCAGCATTCTCATAAGACTGCCCTCGGAAGAAGAGCTCCAAATCGCGGCGGGCGCGGAACTCATTGAGGTGGGGACGGATGGGGACAAAGGTGAGGCCTCTGCTGCGGACAGACCGTTCGGTATCTGAGAAGGGGAGATCACGGGGGATGGTGAACACACGGCAGGGATGTGGGGTTGGGGCCAGAGGAAGGCAGGTGAGTGGACTGAGGCCGAGGCGATGTCTGGTGGGTGGTCAGGGGGTAGGGGGGTATGAGGACTGTAGTGTGGGTGGGGAAGAGGTGGGGTCACATGGTTTGAGGGGAATGGGGAAGACACAGTGGAACAGCCACTGAGGTTAACCAGTGTTTTGGGGGGCACTGGCACTAGGACCCAGTGCAGTCAAACTCAGGGGAGTTGGAGTCTGCAGCGTGGAAACTTCAGGCCCGGTGCTGAGTCCAGGCTGCAGGTAAGGCGACGGCTGCGGGCTGCTGGAGGGCGGTGGAGTGGCGAGGGTCAGCGGGCAAAGCGTGGGAGGTCCCGGTGGGCGGGGAAACAGCCCCATCAGAGACTGTGAGCAGGGTTAACTATAGAATGGACCATTCCGCCTATCGTAGCGGGTGGCTGCTCGTTCCCACCCACCCTTTACCCCACCCGGAGCCTTATCTCTTCTCCCCTGAAGCAGGCAGGTCGGGCACAGTCGGAGCTGGTTCGGACATTGTTAAACTTGCAGCCGCGCACCGGCTCGAACACTCCTGACTGTTGAAAGGGCAAGGCTCAGAAAATACGAATATGTCAAAAGTTTTATACACCTTGATGGAGCGGGCCGAGGCCCCCCTAGATCTCGATGCCCTAAGCTTAAGCTTGTCTAGCTTATACGTAAATCCGGCCCTGAGTGGAAGCCTTCACTAGTCGCAGTAGATGATGGTGGTAGCAGAATTAGCTCAGCATACTTCCAGTTTCCAGCCCCGCGACGTGGACGCTTCTAACATCCAAGGTAGAGAAAAATGCTGGAGAAACTCAGCGGGTGAGGCAGCATCTATGGAGCGAAGGAAAAGGCGACGTTTCGGGTCGAGACCCTTCTTCAGACTGATGTGGGGGCGGGAAGAAGAAAGGAAGAGGCGGAGACATGGGCTGTGGCAGAGCTGGGAAGTGGAGGGTAAAGAGGGAGAAAGCAAGGACTACCTGAAATTGGAGGTCAATCTTCATACCGCTGGGGTGTAAACTACCCAAGCAAAATATGAGGTGCTGCTCCTCCAATTTACGGTGGGACTCGCTCTGGTCATGGAGGAGTTCCAGGACAGAAATGTTTCAGAAGGAACTGCAGATGCTGGAAAATCGAGGGCAGGTTCTTCTGAAGAAGGGTCTCGACCCGAAACGTCGCCTATTTCCTTTGCTCCATAGATGCTGCCTCACCCGCTGAGTTTCTCGAGCATTTTTGTCTACCTCCAGGACAGAAAGGTCAGATTCGGAATGGGAGGGGGAGTTGAAGTGCTGAGCCACCGGGATATCAGGTTGGTTATTGCGAACTGAGCAAAGGTGTTGGGCGAAGCGATCGCCAAGCCTATGCTTGGTCTCACCGATGTAGAGCAACTGACACCTAGAACAGCGGTTGCAGTAGATGAGGTTGGAGGAGGTGCAGGTGAACCTCTGCCGCACCTGGAAAGACTGCCTGGGTCCTTGGATGGAGTTAAGGGGGGAGGTAAAGCAACAACTGTAGCATTTCCTGCAGTTGCAAGGGAAAGTACCAGGGGAGGGGGTGGAAAGTACCAGGGGAGGGGGTGGGAAGGGACGAATTGGCCAGAGAGTTATGGAGGGAGCGGTCTCTGTGGAAAGCCGAAAGGGGAGGAGATGGGAAGATGTGGCCCGTGGTGAGATCACGTTGGAGGTGGCGAAAATGTCAGAGGATTATCTGTTGTATGTGACGGCTAGAAGAGACATCCTAACATGTTAGAATGTTAAGGGCCTGTCCCACTTTCACGACCTAATTCACTCGTTTTTTTACTCATGGACATTTTTCATCAGGCTAGAAAAAACGCCCCGACCTACTTGATGCCACGAGTACCTACGACTAGCATCACGGCCTGCTACGACCTACCTACGACCTCGTGACGACCATGCTGCGGGTATGAGTCAAGGGCAAACTCGGCAGAGGTCGTGAATCAGGTCGTGAAAGTAGGACAGGCCCTTTAGACATTCTGACATCCAGGTAACTTTACCCCACTGTGATGCAGCAGAGAAGCTACATTTCTTCTCATCCCTACAGAAACCTGAGGCGCACTCATTGGATGGGGTGACTGTTCAACTGTTACTTTTCACTGTATCTCAGTGCACATGACAATAATAAACCGAAACCTACGTGCCATTGTCTCGTCTCTTTTTTATCCTACTCGACTACCACCCCCTTTTCTGCCATATTGGCAGCATCTCCTTTGCGATGACAGATGCAATTAGTACATGATTCAGTCCAAGATTCAGTGCCGCCACATATCATATTGGCACATTGAATTAATCAGAAACACTTTTCTTTGAACGCAAGACTGTCAAAGCTGATCTATGTGGATCTCTGACTATTACTGAAAATAGACTGTGCTTTTCCCCGAATTAAAGCTAGAATGTTTCGGCTAACCACACAAGAGATCACAGAAGCAGACAGGAAAGATGGTCACTATGAAGGATTGTCCATTGCTGCGCCCAGTCCCAGAATGTTATATTCCACAACCCAGTTAGTTCCATCTGAAGTAATGGTCTCGACCCGAAACGTCACCCATTCCTTCTCTCCAGAGATGCAGCCTGTCCTGCTGAGACACTCCAGCATTTTGTGTCTATCTTTGGTTTAAACCAGCATCTGCAGTTCCTTCCTACACTAAAGCACCCTTTAATGTCCTTTTAAAATGATCTGTGTGTCATTTTAGTATTTAGCCCCTAGTTTTGAAATAGGTTATATTTATGATTTAGATACAAGTGGAACAGTTGGGGAGGATGTGGCCAAGAGTGGGTCGAGCATGATCAAGATTGCAGATGATACAAAATTGGCTGTGTGGTAGTCAGCAAATTGAAAATATGTAAATGGTTTCATCACTAGGCAGAGAGGTGACAACTGAAGATGAGCAGGATGAGGTGGAAGAAGACTACAGAAGACACATTAAATGGGAGGATAGTGAGTAGTGAGGAGGGAAAAAAACATTCACAGTGCAAACACCCCCTTAAGAACCATCACATCCTTCCCATAACGTGCTGCCCAGAACGGCATCGAGTACCTCATCTTTACTTATTGAGGCTTGCATTAAACTTTCCTTTTGCTAAATTCTCCATCTGCAAAGTCCTTTTCCTTTCTGCATACCGATACAAATTATTGATTAAGAACAACGCCAAGACTTCCTGGCTCCTACACAGAATGCCCTTAAAAAATAACCAGAGAAAGAGTAGAGCTCTTTAGGGTGACAAGGGCACTGCGTAGGAGCACAGGTGTGTAGGTGTATAATATATATACTCATGGAATACCTTCAGATTAACCATAATTCTGACTGTCAGTGATACCTTGTGACTCCGTCTTTGCCTTCCTAATATCCTTTTTAAGCACTTCCATACATTTTTTTTACAAAATGCTTTCTTTTCTGAACAAATACTTTCCTCTATTAATGAGGGATGGAACACAAGAGAAGGGAAACTAGGATAAACTTTATGCAGCTCTGCTTAGACCATAGCTTGATTGATAGGTACGGTGCTTGACTTCACATTATATGAGAGATGTGATTAATGGACAGATTTAGGAGGACGTTGGGACTTTAAAATTATAGCCATGAAAGTGGGTAAACAGAGGAAGCTGGGGGAATTACTTATGTGGGATGGATGTAATTATAGAGTATTTAATAACGGTCTCTTTTACTCCAGAGAGTGATGGGAGTCAGGAATGAATGCATGAAAGGGTGGTAGAGGCAGGAATGATTTCCACATCTACACAGTATTTGGATTGTACCTGAAGAGGCATGACCGCAGGTCTACAGATCCACCGCTGGTCGTGGGGTTAGTTCAGGAAGTCATTTTTGACTGAGGTGGATATGATGGCCTGAATGGATTTTCTACATTGTAAATTTTCTATAATTCTATGATTTAGCTTTAATTACCGTTTTAGTTAAAGTAATCAAATATTAAAAAATAGTAATTCTAAAGATCTTTTGGTAATGATATTAAATTTTAAATTCTGATCACTGGCTACCAAGCCACCGACCAGAGGAAATCATTTCTTTCCTCGAGCAAAAATCTTCAATTCTTCAGCATCTTGAAAATGCAATTAGGTCAATATTAACCTTGGCTGCTCCAAGGTGAACAGTCTTAACTTCTCCAACTCTCACGTTATTTAAGTTTGTCATCCCAGACACCATCCAGGTGAATATTCAAGAGAGCTAGATAGGGCTCTTGAAGATAGCGGAGTCAGGAGATATGGGGAGAAGGCAGGAACGGGGTACTGATTGTGGATGATCAGCCATGATCATATTGAATGGCGGTGCTGGCTTGAAGGGCCGAATGGCCTACCCCTGTACGTATTGTCTATTGTCTAATACTTGTACCCATTCTAAGTCCTGAAATGTTAACAATATTTTTTTGCTACACTTCTATTTATAAATTACCATGCAACCCAAATGTATGATATCATCTTAAAAGATCAGTGTCAATTGATTACAAACAAAAGATTAGAACCACCGCTGTGTGTGTGTGGGGGGGGGGGGGGGAGAGAACAAAGGAGGACCCTGTGTGGGGGAACCGCCATGAGGGGGGAACAAAGGAAGACCTGGCACGGGATAATTTAAAACTTTGTTAGCACCCTTTGTGTGGCGACTCTTTGCATACCTTGGGTGTGAATAGGGCGACACATCATGGCACTGCCATGCGACAATAAAGTATCATTTATTCATTCATTCATTATTGAAATATAACTCTAGATATCAAAGATCCTATAGATAGACCACTCCTGCTAAATGCAATGGGCTGACGTGTAGTACGCAACGGAGCGGAACGTGGGCCTTTTTTTCATCCATTTCAGTAATCCGATCCGACGCGACCCGACTCGCAGTGTAATCAACGTTGCGGGGGAACAGTTTGTGTTAATAAATTAAAATTCTGAAAATGAGGTTAAGATTTTTACCAAATACCTTTTATTTTTACGAGAATATTTCCGTAACCGGCTTCCGTCTCCGCATTATTATCCTATAGGATCTTTGGTGCGGAGACGGAAGCCGGTTACAGAAATGGGGCCTTAAATTTCCCATGAATCTGCCCATGACCGTACTACGTCTTTTTCGTCGAGTGGACAATCTTGCTTGCTATCGGATCTTTGCTAGATATATCGCCGTTCCTTCACTGTCACTGGGTCAAGATCTTGTAACTCCTCCCTGTCAGTATTAAAGGCATACCCACATCTCAAGAGCTGCAATTCAAGGTAGGTTACTGCCACTTCTTAAAGCAACTGAGGATGGGCAATTAAATGCTGGCACAGCCTGCAAAGCACACATCTCTGAGAATAACAACTCTGTAGCCATCACCAGGTCTAATAATCCATTCCATTTAACAATGCTCTTAACCTTAGATCATGTGTTTGGGTCTCCAGTGAATCTTGAACCGTCAGCTTTCTCAATCAGACATGAGAACACAATGGCTGACACAAACTAAGGCACTGGTTACAAATTTAAAAATAGAAAATACCATTGAAGGAAGACACAAAGAACTGCAAAATGCTGGAATCTTGAGCAAGACACAAAATCTGAAGAAGAGTCCTGACCCAAAATGTCATCCATTCCCTCCATAGAAGTTGCCTGACCCACTAAGTTACTCCAGCACTTGTGTCTTATCTCTCAATAGATCCGATTTCACAATCCTTCATTCTTGTTAAATTACTTTCCCCACTGGCTCAGACACGAGGTGTTTGGTTAAACCTGCTGTGGTGTTATCAGCTTGTACAGTCAGCAATTAGAGGTGCAAAATGTTTATACAAGTTAAAGAAATTTCATCAAATGGCAAGCAGGAAGTAAGCAAAGTGTCCGATATGGGGTTGAAAATGTCACTGCTTTATAAATGAAGGGTCTCGACCCGAAACGTCACCTATTCCTTCGCTCCATAGATGCTGCCTCACCCGCTGAGTTTCTCCAGCACGTTGTTTACCTGCTTTATAACTGTGCGTTTATAAGTATCTTGCCCGTATATGAATTCAATGCTGAAAACAGCTGCAAGATACCAAAATGTGGCATTGAGACTAAAACAGAAATTGTACTAAGAATCAAGAATATTGTGAATGGTTTGCACTGGAGCTGGGTTGATCAATCAGAAATTAAATGTTACACCACCGCTTGCAAAGAATTGTAATTGGGATGAATCAATGGGCAACATGTCCTAATGATGAGAAAAACCAGGGACTTTTAAATGGGTCTGCGGGTGACTATACACCCATTATGCAGTCTATTTTGCTTACTTCCTGCTTGCCATTTGATGAAATTTCTTTAACTTGTATAAACATTTTACACCTCTAATTGCTGACAGTACAAGCTGATAACACCACAGCAGGTTTAACCAAACACCTCGTGTCTGAGCCAGTGGGGAAAGTAATTTAACAAGTCAGAATGAAGGATTGTGAAATATGCAGTACAAGGAATTGAAATTTAAAGTGGGTGAGTAGTAGGAAGGAACTGGCAGATGCTGGTTTACACCGAAGATAGACACAAAATGCTGGAGTAAAGCCCCTGTCCCACTGAGGATACCTAAACAGCAACCTCTGGTGACCTTGCCCACCACCCAAGGTTTCCATGAGGTTACCGGAGGTTTTGGTCACTCTCCCTAATGGTCGAAAGTGGTTTCCGCGTGGTCGAGCCTTCATCTAGGTTGCTGCTATCTTTTCATCATGATTAAAACCGGCCTCGACTAAAAATAGGTTGCTGTTTTAAAAATCGATAATTTTTTAGTCGCAGGTCTAGTCGAAGCCGGTTTTCTTCATAGTCGAGGAAGGTTTTCAACATATGCATGGGAGGTGGTAGGAGTTTGCAGGTCACCTCAACCGTGATTTTTTTTTGGGTGGCGGGCAAGGTCACCAGAGGTTGCAGTTTAGATCTCCTAAGTGGGACAGGGGCTTAACTTAGCAGGACAGGCAGCATCTCCGGAGAGAAGGAATGGGTGATGTTTCGGGTCGAGACCCTACTTCAGAATTTGGTTCCAAATAGAGAGGGAAACACAAGAATGAATTAAGTTTTATGTAAACTATTGAACAACAATTAAAATAGAATAAAACCTGGATGCTGGAAATGCTCAGGTCGGTTAGCTTCTGTGGAGAGAAAAACTGATGTGTTATCAATGACATTGTATTGGAACTTGGAAGAGTTAGGAATTCATCGCATTTTTAGTTGCAGGAACTGCAAGGGAGCAGGAAGGGAACAAGAGGTCTTCTGATGTAGTGAGACCAAGAAAAATTAAATGACATAACGCAATGCTAGCATTTATTTCAAGAGTGACAATAAAAAAACAGGGATGTATTGCTGATGTCCCATAAGGCGCTGGTCAGGCCACATTTGGAGTGTTGCGAGAAATTTGGGCACCATATCGGAGGAAGGATGTGCTAGCTATGGAGAGGGTCCAGAGGAGGTTTATAACAACAAGAATGAGTGGGTTAACATATGATGAGCTTTTGACGGCACTGGGCCTGTACTCACTGGAGTTTAGAAGAATGAGGGGGGACCTCATTGAAACATACCGAATAGTGAAAGGCTTGGATAGAGTGGATATGGAGAGGATGTTTCCACCAGTGGGAGAGTCTAGGACTAAGGTCATAACCTCAGACGTTCCTTTAGGAAGGTGAGGAAGAATTTCTTCAGTCAGAGTGTGGTGATTCTGTGGAATTCTTTGCCACAGAAGGCTGTGGAGGCTAAGTCAATGGATATTTTTTCAAGGCAGAGATAGATAGATTAATGATTAGTAGGGGTGTCAGGGGTTATGGGGAGAAGGCAGGAGAATGGGGTTGGAGATATAGATCAGCCACGATTGAATGGTGGAGTAGACTTGATGGGCCGAATGGCCTAATTCTGCTCTTATCGATGATGACCTTATGTTCCGTGGTACCAACTGAGAGGGTGGCAAATACATGTTTAATCGCACTTATTGTCATAGTCATTCAGCATGGAAATAAGCCCTTCAGTCCAACCTGCCCATGCCAACCAAGTTGCCTCATCCACACATAGAGTTGATCTCTCTGGAAGAGGTGCAAGTAGAAAAATGTACCTCAGTACATATGACAATAATACACTAAACTAAAGTAGAATAGAGAGGGAAAAACAAGGCTTGAACTGTGAGATATGAAAGTATCAACTAGTTTGGGATTACAACAAAAAGAACTGAAGTAGCAGGTCATGCAGCACCTGTGGAAGGAATAGACAGGCAACGTTTCGGGTCAGGACCCTTCTTCAGACTCCCAATCCAAAACGTCGCCTGTACATCCCTCCCACAGATGCTGCCTGACCCACTCAGTTACTTCAGCACTTTTTTTTTTAAAGCTGAAGATTCCAGCATCTGCAGTTCTTTTTATTTCCAACTAATTTAAAGTAAATATATATGGACATAAATGGCTCCGATCCATTTCTTCATGTCATTTGAGATGAGCATTAACTTTCTGTCACAAACTCAGTCCATATCTGGTTCATCATCTACAGCAACTTCCTGTTGTTCAGTCATGAACCAGATAGTAAGCTGCTTTTTATCGTGAAATTTAACGCAAGAGTACCGCATCTCACGCAGCCAGCCATTTGTTGGATTGTTCTCTTCCCTTGCCGAATGTTTACTGTAGAATCTACACAATATTCATGCCTGTGGACATTATTATCATGGTATCCTCTACAGCAGATTATGTCCCAAAAACGGACAACAATCCCAATCAGTAAAACTGGTGGAGAGAACAGCCAGCCCATGCTAAGGGTCCTGTCCTGGCAACCATGACTTAAATCAAGTCAAAAGTCGCATTTACTGTCATACTCGCAAGTCCAGTGTGGTACAATGAGAATCTTGCTTACAGCAGCATTGTAGGCACGTAGACAACACACAAAACATGAATTATACATTATACAATTCTACAAGTCAGTGAAAAGTAAGACTGTGCCAAAACAAAACAATACTAAGCTCGACAGTGCAGCCAAATTCAGCTCTAATTCCATCTACAAGTTTGCAGACGACACCACTATGGTGGGCAGAATCACGAACAATGACGTGACAGAGTACCGGAAGGAGAGAGAGAGAGAGAACTCAGTGACATGGTAGATAGACACAAAATGCTGGAGTAACTCAGCGGGACAGGCAGCATCTCTGGATAGATAGAAGAGATGCTGCCTGTCCCGCTGAGTTACTCCAGCATTTTGTGTCTATCTTCAGTATAAACCAACATCTGCAGTTCTTTCCTACACATTAGTGACATGGTGTCAGGACAAGCCTTTAGTTAACTCCCAGATTAACTCTGGACTGGTTGTCTAGCAGAAGGGTCCCAAGCCGAAATGTCAACTGTCCATTTCCCTCCACAGATGCTACCTGACCCACTATGTTCCCCCAGCAGTGTGTATTTTGCTCCAGATTCCAGCATCAGCAGTCTTTTGCGTCTCTGAATAAGTGATTATGTTGATTACGTGAAGATAACTGGTTAGCGAAGAAACAATAATACACGGCCTTCTAGATGTTAACTCCCTCTTACAATGTTTAAAATATGAAAAGGGAGACACTTCATGGCACGGCCACTCTCAGGATAGGAGATTTTCAATGACATTTATTTGCATCAAGATTTCACAGTGCACTAGATGTCCACCAGTGCATTAGAAGTCCACATGAAATTGACTGCCGCTGCAGACTTTCCGGAGATAGGAAAAATGGCAGTAAATCAAAAGGCTGATGATAATAGCGGCTTTAACATTCTCTCAGAGATAGGAGTGCTTTAAACTTCAGGAGTTTCAGATCCTCAGTCTCCCAATGCCTCACTCTCAATCCCAACTCTCACGCAAGCCCAACTGATTATGGAAATCCTTCACCACTTGCCCTCCGAATCACAAACCTCCTTTCTGTCCTTCCATTGGTACAGGGGCCGACAGTACCTCAATAGTTCAATAGTTCAATAGTGCACAGCACAGTGAAATTATTTTTCGAGTAGCCAGATTTGGACCCCCCAATTCCAGACGGGTCCCTGGATCGTTCAGCGTACTGACGTTCCTTTCCTCGCCCACCCACCTATGTGTCCCCGGGGGCGGGTCCCGCAGCCGACCTTGAGGGCGCAGAAGGCAACACCCTGTTTCACTTTCCCACTGGCCTTGTTCCTCTGGACCGCCGTCCTCCCTGCTCCCTCCTCTTTGGTACTTTGGTCTTCAGGAGACGAGCAGGGGCCGGGCTAGGCGGCTTCCCCCCCGACATGCCTGCAGCCTTCACAACGTGTACCCCTCCTAACGTGACTCCCCACAATCCCAATCACAAGCCAGGCTACCCATCTGCTTAGTCTTGAGGCAAAGATATAAGTAAATATCCCTCAAAAGCAACAAGAACTAACAGTTGTAAACATTGGGAATATTTTTATCCTCGTTAAAATTATTTTTTAAACTTTCCACTTTCAGTGGTACACATGCAGGACATATATAGCTTATACAAATATGTGAGGAGAGAGCACTTGGCAGTCAGACAAGCACATTTGATACAAATAAAATGTCTTGGCTGCACAGGCTTTGCATGTACAAACTAATAATTTGACTATACTAATCCATACCAGTATTAGTACTTTTAATTAAAAGCAATATTACAGTGATATGTTCTAAATAGCAAATTGTTATAAAATAGTGTGCCTAGTTTTTTCCACCGGACGTGACAGTAAAAACAATAACAATTTAATTTTGTTAACCAATACTCCTTCCATTTAAAATATACTACCTCACTGCCGAATCTGAGTTAGTAGCTCAGCATCCTAGTAAAATATTAAAATACACATTTGACATTTAACTGCACAGAAGCCAGATGCTCTTGTGTATACAATTTACATGTGGCGATAGTATTTACATAAACATGGACTGTGACTGGAAAAATAAACCTCATGTCAACAGTTGGTTTTCACGTGTTGAACCCCACAACCAATACTTCATTATTTTGTTCACTCGTGGCAATGTGGGAAATTAACGGCCTGTCCCACTTGGCCGTCATTTGCGCCTCATTTACGCGTCATATGTAAAATAGGTCGGCACGACATCGCGCGCAAATCACGTGTCATCATGCCGTCTGGTGCGCGTGACGTCATTAGAATACCCTGCGGCGACGCATGGTTACGCACAGTGACGTAACCATGCGTCACCACGCGAGACGTCGGGACGCCAGCGTGCGACGCCAATGCTTCAGCGTGCGTGCCCAATGCGTCAGCGTGTGTACGCGATACTTCACGCAGGTGGCGCACGAGGATTTCGTGCAGCACGCAACTCCACACGCCTCTCCCTGCGCCCGTCCCGCGCTACCCACACACAACCCGTGCGTCACAAAGCGACGACCACATTTTTGGAGGTCGCGTAAATGGCGCGCAAATGACGGCCAAGTGGGACAGGCCTTTAAGTGTCTCGCAATGCTATTTCAAAGGACCTGAAGATGCATGAAGGCCAAACTGGATCGAATGAAAGGTTAACATCCAGTAAAGGACAACAATGAATGAGATGTAGATGCTGGAAGTGCTGGTGTAACTCAGCAGGTCAGGCAGCATCTGTGGAGGAAACCTGAGCACCGGACGAAACCAACGTGGTCACAGGGAGGGCAAACTCCACTCGGACGGCACCGAAGGTCAGGATCGAACCTTGGTCTCTGCTGCCGTGAGGCAGCGGTTCTACCAGCTGCTCAACCGTGCTGCTCTGTCGATGAGGAGGAAGCAGTTCACAGGTACAACCCATCACAATGACCATGCATTTCAGTTCACAGGGCCAAGAACAGAAGCACAAGATTCTTGCTGTCAGCACAAAATGTCTACTTGAGTCGGAGAGCCGGTGAAATCATCAACAGAGTACAAAATACAGGGTGGGTAAGACAATGATCCAGCCTTTTGACATTCAGTGCATTGCACAACTTTGAGTAGCATACCTGTCAAACCACAGGCTTGCCATCCATCTACTTTTCAACATGGTTCAGTAAGTTCATTACAGTTTCATTGAATATTACAGTGATATCATCAATAAATACAGCTCTCCCATTCTTAAACTTAACATATACGGGTGGGAGATTGCAACCTTCACATAGTCCGCCCTGTTTCGACTAATACAATCAACCCGACGTGCACAATTAAATAAGATCAAACAGAACAAGTTGTCCAACAACTTTAGGCTGTGCACGCCATAGGTATATAAATATCTATTGTGTCTTATACATGCAGCTGCAAGAAAATAAAGAGGGATACTTACTTCATCTATGAGAAACTCTTTACTAAGTCCAAAATCTGTCAGAACCACATGACCATTACTGTCAAGAAGAATGTTCTCCAATTTAATATCTCGATAAATAATTCCAAGCTGCAAAAAAAATTAAAGTTACAGAATATAACCTCTTTATGAAATACCTTAAGTGCTTCAAAATGTATAAGAAAGAACTACAAAATGCTGGAGTAACTCCAGTGCTTCATTGGCTGTTTTACACTTGCAACATCAAAGCTTAATGTAAGGTAGACAAAAATGCTGGAGAAACTCAGCGGGTGAGGCAGCATCTATGGAGCGAAGGAAATAGTCAAAGTTTCGGGTCAAAACCCTTCTTCAGAAACCCTTGAAGAAGGGATTCCACCCGAAAAGTTGCCTATTTCCTTCGCTCCATAGATGCTGCCTCACCCGCTGAGTTTCCCCAGCATTTTTGTCTACCTTCGATTTTCCAGCATCTGCAGTTCCTTCTTAAAGCTTAATGTAAAGTGTTTTTCTATCTAATGACTAAATGGCATAATAATTTATGCATGGAATCCCAGAGATTTAATGTAGAGGAAGCCCAGCTTTGTCCATGCCAACACATGTTCAACATTACTCAAAATAACATTGAGTAACCACTGGGTGGCGCAACGGTAGATCTGCTGCCTCACAGCGCCAGAGACCCTGGTTCAATCCTGACTATGGGTGTTGCCTGTACGGAGTTTGTACCTTCTCCCTGTGACCACGTGGATGTCCTCCGGTTGCTCCGGTTTCCTCCCACACTCCAAAGACGTACAGGTTTGTAGGTTAATTGCCTAAAATTATTCCTAGTGTGTAGGATAGCACTAGTGTACAAGATGATTACTGGTCGGTGCAGACTTGGTGGGCCAAAGGTCCTGTTTCCGTGATGTATCTCTCTAGTCTAAACCACGTCAGCGAGATTAATTTCCCTACACAAAAAATATCGTCTGTCTTGACAAAAACTGCACTTATCTGTGTATGTGACGAATAAAATTGACTATTGACTATCCAAAATATAGCCCGTAATGGAATAAAAATTGAGTACAAGCTAAATTAAATAAAATACGTAGTGCTGGAATACCTCAGCAGATCAGGCAGCATCTAGCAACTGCAGTTCCTTGATTCTACAAGTTGAATAATATCGGCTTCCCTCCCCAGATCACGCAACTTTGAAATTTGTCCATTGAAAGTCAACCGATTCCCATGAGAATCATCTCAGTCACATTTCTAAATGAGGAATCGGTCTTAAGAAACAATGGGCTGTTCAGCCCCTCCTCCCTCTTTGCCATTCAATAAGATTGTGGCTGTTTTTTTTTATACCTCAGAGCCAGTTTCTTGCACTAATGCCATCTGTCTTCATTTGCTCAATATTCAAATTGCTGTTGTTATTTTGACCAGGTTCTCTTACTTTAGCAACCCCTTGACATTGTGGATGACTTTCAAAAAGAAACCTAGTGAGAGAAAATGTGACTTCCTTACACAGACAGGAGGATTTATAAAGAGGAAGAACAAAATAGACGATAGACAATTGGTGCAGGAGTAGGCCAATCGGCCCTTCAAGCCAGCACCGCCATTCAATGTGATCATTGCTGATCATCCCCAATCAGTACCCCATTCCTGCCTTCTCCCCATATTCCCTGACTATCTTCAAGAGCCCTATCTAGCTCTCCAGAGAACCTGCCTCCACCGCCCTCTGAGGCAGAGAATTCCACAGACTCACCACTCTCTGTGTGAAAAAGTGTTTCCTCGTCTCCGTTCTAAATGGCTTACCCCTTATTCTTAAACTGTGGCCCCTGGTTCTGGACTCCCCCAACATCGGGAACATGTTTCCTGCCTCTAGCGTGTCCAAACCCTCAATAATCTTATATGTTTCAATAAGATTCCCTCTCATCCTTCTAAATTCCAGAGTGTACAAGCCCAGCCGCTCCATTCTCTCAGCATATGACAGTCCCGCCATCCCGGGAATTAACCTTGTGAACCTACGCTGCACGCCTTCAATTGCAAGAAAAGATGGCAGAACAATTAAACAAACACTTTGCGTCCCTTTGACAGGAGAAGAAACAACAGAGCCAAGGGCCTAGCACACATGAGGAACAGAAGGACATTAGCATTATTTTAAATAAAATGTACTAGAGAAGTTGCACTAAAGCAGAAATATCCCAGGGACACAATGATCTCCATCCCAGAGTTTTGACAGAGGTGGCTGTACAAATAGTGATTGCATTGGTTATCATTTACTGTACAGATATAGTCTTGACTGTGTCCTCCAAATTGCCTGGAACAACTCTGCAAGAAAGAAGGGGGGGGGGGGGGGGAGAGAGAGAGAGAGAGAGAGAGAGAGAGAGAGAGAGAGAGAGAGAGAGAGATAAAGCAGAGAAGGAACAGCCTGTTAGCCCAACATCAGTAGTAGGGATAATGTTAGAATGTATAATGAAGGATGCAGCAGCCGAGCACTAAAAGAAGAGTTAGTGCAGGTGTCAGGGGTTATGGGGAGAAGGCAGGAGAATGGGGTTGAGAGGGAAAGATAGATCAGCCATGATTGAATAGCGGGATAGACTTGATGGGATGAATGGCCTAACTCTTTTCCTATAACATGAACTCATGAAAGGGACAGAACAGAGTTAGCTTGGATTTATGAGGGAAAATCATGGGTGACTAATCTAATAGAGCTCACGGAGAATGGATCCACTGACCTCCGAAGTCGAGAGTTTTAAAGATTTATTATTTCTTCTCAACTCAATCCTAAATGGACCAAACTCCACCTCCTGTCCCCACTCATTCTGAGACAATGCCCCAATGTGCACAAAAGATCCAATCGCAATAAGCTGGAAGAACGGGACGACTACATGGGCAACTTGAACTGTGTGGGAAAAGAGCCAGCAATCATGAACAATAACTATGTTATTCACTTAGAGATGTAAAACAAAGGGATTGGAATGCTCATGGGAAAGCATCAAACACTAAACAAGAAAGTAGTTAACTCATTGTCTGGCTGTTCTCACAGAAAGATACAGAATATAAGATTTTATAGCAATGCAAAAAAAACATTGCTGCAGAATTCAACGGGTTGAGCAGCATCTTGTGGAGGCAAAGGCATGGTCAACATTTTGGATCAGTTTTGACCAGAAATACTGACTGCCCCTTTGCTTCCAGGGATGGTGCTTGACCCGTTGAATTCCTCCCTCAGTTTGCTTCTTGCTCCAACCTACAGCATCTGACTTGTATCTGTTGGATTTTATACAAAACAAGGAGAGGAAGGAAGGAAAAAAAAGTGCAAGAAGTGCAATAGTCAATTTTATTCGTCACAAAACAATGCAAAGGAGGGCTTTGTGCACCGCTGATCCATTCTCCAAGATTGGGAATGCACAGAAAGGCAGAGGACTATAGACAGGACATAGCAAATAATAGCAAATATAAACATTGATTTTGTACACAGGATGACAAAAAACTGATGCTAGCAAGTGTTGTGGAAGGCAAAAGGGAATAGGCATGCAGGACCTTGGTAGTGATACATAGACCATTACAGCATGGAAACAGGACCAGCCCACCGAGTCCATAAGGACCATCAATCACCCGCTCACCCTAGTTCTACGTTATCCCACTTCCTCATCCACTCCCTGCACGAGGGGAAATTTACAAGAGACCAATTAACCTACAACCCCACACATCTTTGGGATGTGGGAGGAAACCGGAGTGCCCGGAGGGAACCTATCCGTCACAGGAAGAACATGGAAACTTCATACAGACAGCAACCGAGGTCAGGATCGAACCTGGGTCTCCGGCACTGCGTGGCAACGGCTCTACCAGCTCGGCCACTCTAGCATTGGTATTGGTTCATCTTGAGTAGGGCACAACATGCACAGCAAGCTTTGGCCAAGTTAAACTTTGAGTCAGGAGGTGGTAGGGGGGTGACCTTCACAAGGTTGAGCCTTGACCTGACAAAACTGGATTAGAGTTTCAGTGGCTGTGAGGACGGCAAGACAAAATGAATCTGGGTGGTGAGTCAGTGGGGGAACATTTGTATTAGTTTAGAGATACAACATGGAAACAGGCCCTTCAGCCCACCAAATCCGTGCCAAATAACAAGCTGTCGGGGCAGACGACACTTCCAGTCCAAGTGGCGGGGTTAAATATGCAGGGGTATTCAATGTTCAGGAAGGATAGACAGAAAGGAAGAGGAGGTGGGGTTGCATTACTGGTTAAAGAAGAGATTGATGCAATAGCAAGGAGAGACATTAGCTTGGATGCTGTAGAATCGGTATGGGTAGATTAGAACTGCGAAATAGCCAGGGGCAGAAATCGCTTGTTGGAGTTGTATACAGACCACCAAACAGCAGTAGGGAGGTTAGGGATAGCATCAAGCAGGAGATTAGGTATGAGTGTAGCAAAGGTACAGCAGTTGTCATGGGTGACTTTCATATACATATAGATTGGGCCAACCACATTGGTAGCAGCGTTGAGGAGGAGGATTTCTTGGAATGTATACGGGATGGGTTTTTAAACCAATATGCAGAAGAACTGACTAGAGGGCAGGTCATCCGAGACTTGGTATTGTGTAATGAGGAAGGATTAGTTGGCGATCTTGTTGTGCAAGGCCCCTTGGGCAACAGTGACCATAATATGGTGGAATTCTACATTTGGATGGAGAGTGACACGGTTAATTCAGAGACCAGGGTCCTGAACATAAAGAAAGGAGACTCTGAAGGTATGAGACGGGAATTGGCTAGGACAACTGGCAAATTATACTTAAAGGGTTGACGGTGGAGATACAATGGCAAAGATTTAAAGACCGTATGGATGAACTCCAAAAATTGTTCATCCCTGTCTGACCAAAAAATAAAACGGGGAAGGCGGCTCAACCATGGCTAACGAGGGAAATCAAGGATAATGTTAAATCCAAGGAAGAGGCATACAATACAATACAATCAGTTTTATTCGTTACTTGCACATAAAGTGCAAGTGAAATGAATTTGCCAGCAGCGGTACAATGAAAAAGAACACACAAAAACACACTAAAAATGTAACACAAACATCCACCGCATAAATTGGCCAAAGGAAGCAGCACTGGGAGAAATTTAGAACTCAAAAGAGGAGGACAAAGGTGTTAATTAAGAGGGGGGGGGGGGGGGGAGACCATGAAAGAAAGCTTGCGAGGAATATAAAAACTGACTGAAAAAGCTTCTCCAGATATGTAAAAAGGAAAGGATTAGTGAAGACAAATGTAGGTCCCTTACAAACAGAGGCAGGTGAATTTATAATGGGAAACAAGGAAATGGCAGAACAGTTAAACGAGTACTTAGGTTCTGTCTTTACCAAGGAAGACACAAACAATCTCCCAGAAATACTAGGGAACCGAGGATCTAGTAGGAGGGAGGAACTGAAGGGAATCCACATTAGTCAGGAAATGGTGTTTGATAAACTGTTGGGACTGAAGGCAGATAAATCCCCAGGGCCTGATGGTCTGCATCCCAGAGTACTCAAGGAGGTGGCTCTAGAAATCGTGGGTGCATTGGTGATCATTTTCCAATGTTCTCTCGACTCTGGATCAGTTCCTGTGGACTGGAGGGTAGCCAATGTAACCCCACTTTTTAAGAAAGGAGGGAGAGAGAAAACAGGGAATTATAGACCAGTTAGCCTGACATTGGTAGTGAGGAAGATGCTTGAGTCGATTGAGCATGGATTTATAAAGGGGAAATCATGCTTGACTGATCTTCTGGAATTTTTTGAGGATGTAACAAGTAGAATGGACAAGGGAGAGCCAGTGGATGCGGTGTATCTGGACTTTCAAAAAGCCTTTGACAAGGTCCCACACAAGAGATTAGTGTGCAGAATTAGAGCACATGGTATTGGGGGTAGGGTATTGACATGGATAGAGAACTGGTTGGCAGACAGGAAGCAAAGGGTAGGAATTAATGGGTCCTTTTCAGAATGGCAGGCAGAGATTAGTGGGGTGCTGCAAGGCTCGGTGCTGGGACCTGTTATTGACAATATATATTAACGATTTAGACGAAGGAATTAAATGTGACATCTCCAAGTTTGCGAATGACACAAAGCTGGGTGGCAGTGTGAGCTGCGAGGAGGATGCTATGAGGCTGCAGGGTGACTTGGATAGGTTGGGTGAGTGGGCAGATGCATGGCAGAAGCAGTATATAATATGGATAAATGTGAGGTTATCCACTTTGATGGCGAGAACACGAAGGCAGAGTATAGAAGTGAGATCGACCGACTGACCAAATGGTGCCAGCACAACAACCTGGCTCTCAACACCAGTAAGACCAAGGAACTGATTGTGGACTTTGGTAGGGGAAGGATGAAGAACCACAATCCTGTTTATATCAATGGTGGAGAGAGTCAATAACGTAAAATTCCTGGGCGTGCATATTTCCGAAGATCTTTCCTGGACCCAGCACACCGATGCAATTATAAAGTAAGCACATCAGTGACTCGACTTCCTGAGAAGATTACGGAGATTCGGCATGTCGAAGAGGATTCTCCTAAACTTCTACAGGTGCACGGTAGAGAGCATACTGACTGGTGGCCTGGTTCAATAACTTGAACGTCCAGGAGCAAAAAACACCACAAAAAGTTGTGAGCACTACCCAGTCCATCACCGGCTTTAACCTCCCCACCGTCGAAGGGATCTATCATAGTCGCTGCCTCAAAAAGGCAGCCAAAATCATCAAGGACCCACACCATCCTGGCCACACACTCATCTCACCACTGCCATCAGGAAGAAGGTACAGGAGCCTGAAAACTGTAATGTCCATGTTCAGGAACAGCTTCTTCCCCACAACCATCAGCCTATTAAACACAATAACGAATAAGCTCTGAGCTCTGAACTGCAAAAGACTATACTATTATTGGACTATATTTGTCATTTATTGAACTTTTTCTTTTTTTTCTCTTCCCCCGCTATGTACAATGTTTACATATTCACATATTCTGTTGTGCTGCAGCAAGTAAGAATTTCATTGTCCCACTCTTGACTCTTGACTATCTGAATTGTGTCAGATTAGGAAAAGGGGAGGTGCAACGAGATCTGGGTGTGCTTGTAGACCAGTCACTGTAAGTAAGCATGCAGGTGCAGCAGGCAGTGAAGAAAGCTAATGGCATGTTGCCGTTCATTGCGAGAGGATTTGAGTTTGGGAGCAAGGAGGTCTTACTGCATTTGTACAGAGCCCTGGTGAGACCACACCTGGAGTACCGTGTGCAGTTTTTGGTCTTCTAATTTGAGGAAGGACATTCTTGCTATTGAGGGAGTGCAGCATTGGTTCACCGGGTTAATTCCCGGAATGGCAGAACTGAGATATGATGAAAGAATGGGTCATCTGGGCTTGCATTCACTGGGATTTAGGATGAGAGGGGACCTTATAGAAACATATAAAACCTTATATAAACATATAAAATTCTTAAAGGATTGGACAGGCTAGATGCAGGAAAAATGTTCCCAATGTTGGGGGAGTCCCGAACCAGGGGTCACATAGGCCTTTTAGGACTGAGATGAGGATAAATCTCTTCAGCCAGAGAGCTGTGAATCTGTGGAATTCTCTGCCACCAAAGGCAGTGGAGGCCAATTCACTGGATGTTTTTCAAGAGAGAGTTAGATTTACAATTGACAATAGATGCGGGAGTAGGCCATTCGGCCCTTCGAGCCAGCACCACCATTCAATGTCATCATGGCTGATCATCCACAATCAGTACCCCGTTCCTGCCTTCTCTCCATATCCCCTGACTCCGCTATCTTTCTTGGTTTTTCGGTTTCTTGCCCTATCTAGCTCTCTCTTGAAAGTATCCAGAGGACCGCCCTCTGAGGCAGAGAATTCCACAGACTCACAACTCTCTGTGTGAAAAAGTGTTTCCTCATCTCCGTTCTAAATGGCTTACCCCTTATTCTTAAACTGTGGCCCCTGGTTCTGGACTCTCCCATCATCAGGAACATGTTTCCTGCCTCCATCGTATCCAAATCCTTAATAATCTTATATGTTTCAATAAGATCACCTCTCATCCTTCTAAATTCCAGAGTATACAAGCTCAGCCGCTCCATTCTCTCAGCATATGACAGTCCCGCCAACCCGGGAATTAACCTTGTGAACCTACGCTGCACTCCCTCAAAAGCAAGAATGTCCTTCCTCAAATTAGGTGACCAAAATTGCACACAATACTCCAGGTGTGGTCTCACTAGGGCCCTATACAACTGCAGAAGGACCTCTTTGCTCTTATACTCAACTCCTCTTGTTATGAAGGCCAACATGCCATTCGCTTTCTTCACTGCCTGCTGTACCTACCTGCATGCTTACTTTCATTAACTGATGAACAAGGACCTCCAGATCCTGTTGTACTTCCCCTTTTCCCAACTTGACACCATTTAGATAATAACCTGCCTTCCTGTTTTTGCTACCAAAGTGGATAACCTCACATTTATCCACATTAAAATGCATCTGCCATGCATCTGCCCACTCACCCAACCTGTCCAAGTAACCCTGCATTCTCATAGCATCCTCCTCACAGTTCACACTGCCACCCAGCTTTGTGTCATCAGCAAATTTGCAAATGTTACTTTGAATCCCTCCATCTAAATCATTGATGCATATTATAAATAGCTGTGGTCCCAGCACCGAGCCTTGCGGTACCCCACTAGTCATTGCCTGCCATTCTGAAAGGGACTCGTTAATCGCTACTCTTTGTTTTCTGTCTGCCAACCAATTTTCTATCCATGTCAGCACTCTACCCCCAATACCATGTGCCCTAATTTTGCCCACTAATCTCTTATGTGGGACCTTATCAAATGCTTTCTGAAAGTCCAGGTACACTACATCCACTGGCTCCCCCTTGTCCATTTTCCTATTTACGTCCTTAAAAAATACCAGAAGATTAGTCAAGCATGATTTCCCCTTTGTAAATCCATGCTATTTCATCTTTTATGATTGACTCCAGCATCTTCCCCACCACCGATGTCAGGCTCAGGTCTATAATTCCCTGTTTTCTCTCTCCTGCCTTTCTTAAAAAGTGGGATAACATTAGCTACCCTCCAATCCACAGGAACTGATCCTGAATCTATAGAACGTTAGAAAATGAACACCAATGCATCCATAATTTCTAGAGCCACTTCCTTAAGGACCCTAGGATGCAGGCCATCTGGCCCTGGGGATTTATCAGCCATTTATTTAGCTCCTAGGGCTTAAGGAATCAAGGGATATGGGGGAAAAAAGCAGGAACGGGGTACTGATTTTTGATGATCAGCCATGATCATATTGCTGGCTCGAAGGACCGAATGGCCTACTCCTGCACCTATTTTTTCTATGTTTTCTATGTTTCCATGTTTCATCTGTGTACACCTATCCTGCACACTAGGGACAATTTTTAAAGAAGCCAATTAACCTACAAACATGTAACCGGTATGTCTTTTTTGGAATGTGGGAGGAAAGTGGAGCGCCCGGAGAAAACCCAAGCAGTCACAGGGAGAACGTACAAACTCTATACAGACAGCACCCGTAGTCAGGATCGAACCCAGGTCCCTGGCGCTGTATGGCAACTCTACCACTGCGCCGCCCTTATTCTTATCGTTAAGAGAGCCAATGTAATGGGAGTTCCATTCCAGTCTAACAAGAAACCGAAGTGATTTGAAACATCAAATCAGTTTGATTCAGGGTTAATGCAATATCTTACAAAAGTAAAATCAAAAGAAATCTGTTTTAGTTAGCGTCTGAAATGCACAACGAAGGATTAAAACAGGAGATGGTGAAGTGATTCAAGATGTGAGTCATGTTGAAATGTAAAGTAAATAGTTGCCTTCACTACATTTTAGTCAACATTCAATATTTTGAATTGTTACTCCTCTGGGATTTCTCCCACACAGTTTATTATTCTATTTTGTGGATATAGCCTTTAAATAAGTGCATTCTACAATGCAAAATACAGGGGACTGCTTATCAGAGGTGTGGATTGTTAACCAGACCATTTAAGGAGATGAGCGATTTGAGCTTGTGTAGAGATGACCAGCATCCGACAGTTCGAATACAAGGACTACAAGCAGGTTATCCATATTGGTAAGAAGAACTGTAAAGTAGTTAATGGTGGGAAACTACTAAAATGCCCATCCTTAAGGCAGATCTGGGTGTTATGTTACCAGGAAAAGAGTTATCCCACAAGGCAGTGCAGCGTAGGTTCACGAGATTGATCCCTGGGATGGCGGGACTGTCATATGAGGGAAGATTGAAAAGACTAGGCTTGTATTCACTGGAGTTTAGAAGGATGAGGGGGAGATCTTATAGAAACATATAAAATTATAAAAGGACTGGACAAGCTAGATGCAGGAAAAAATGTTCCCAATGTTGGGCGAGTCCAGAACCAGGGGCCACAGTCTTAGAATAAAGGGGAGGTCATTTAAGACTGAGGTGAGAAAAAACGTTTTCACCCAGAGAGTTGTGAATTTGTGGAATTCCCTGCCACAGAGGGCAGTGGAGGCCAAGTCACTGGATGGATTTAAGAGAGAGTTAGATAGAGCTCGAGGGGCTAGTGGAATCAAGGGATAAGGGGAGAAGGCAGGCACGGATTATTGATTGGGGATGATCAGCCATGATCACAAGGAATGCCGGTGCTGGCTCGAAGGGCCGAATGGCCTCCTCCTGCACCTATTTTCTATGTTTCTATGTAAGTACGCAGGAGCCAATTGAGAAAGCAAATGGAATGTTGACCCCAAATTCCAAAAAGGGATGGGAGAACAGGACAATAAACAATAGACAATAGGTGCAGGAGTAGGCCATTCGGCCCTTCGAGCCAGCACCGCCATTCAATGTGATCATGGCTGATCATCCCCAATCGGTACCCCGTTCCTGCCTTCTCCCCATATCCCCTGACTCCGCTATCTTTAAGAGCCCTATCTAGCTCTCTCTTGAAATCACCCAGGAAGTTGCAAGATAGAAGATACAACGGGAAGATAGTGAGGTTGGAGGAAGGTGCTGCAGATGGTGGTTTAAACTGAAGACAGACACAAAATGCTGGAGTAACTCAGCGGGACAGGCAGGATCTCTGGAGAGAAGGAATGGGTGACTTTTCGGGTTGAGACCCTTCTTCAGTCTGAAGGAGATAGTAAGGGTGTCGGGGGTTATGGGGAGAAGGCAGGAGATTGGGGTTAACAATGAAAGATAGATCAGCCATGATTGAAAGGCTGAATAGACTTGATGGACCGAATGGCCTAATTCTGCTAAAAACTTATGATATAAATCTGTAGCCTCCCTTTGATCTGGTATTTTATTGGTTCACATGCTTGATCAATGGTGTCTTATCATTAATGTTTTATTATTATTAATGTTTAGTGTTTTCTGAGTCATTCGTAACTGTCACTGTATGTCATGTTGTTACTTGTGGGCGGAGCACCAAGGCAAATTCCTTGTATGTGAATACTTGGCCAATAAACTTACTTCCTTAAACTTACTTATACAGTATAGCACAAGAACAGGCCCTTCAGCAAGTAATGGTGCCAAGATAAGTTAATCTTCTCTGCCTGCACATTGCGAGTCATTGGGGGGCATGTCTGCAGTATTGGCCTTCTTATTCAAGAAAGGAAAACAATCTTTGGACATGCTGCAGTAAAGATTTAGTAGATCGATTCCTGGGGCGAAGGATCACTCGGTGAATAATGATTAAGGATAATAAAAGATAACAAAAGGTCTGTATTGTTTGGAGTTTTGAGTTTTGAGGAATGATAGATAGGGTGGGCAGTCAGAATCTTTTTCCCAGGATGGAAATGTCAAAGGCTACAGAGCTTAGCTTTAATAGCGACAAATTTTACAGGAGATGTGTGGGGCAAGTTTTTGTTTAACCTTTACACAGAGGGTGGTCGGTGCCTGGAATACACTGACAGAGCTGGTAGTGGAGGCAGATACTATAGTAAGATATATGAATCATTTAGATAGGCACATGGATATGCAGAGAATGGAGAGAAAAGGATTGTATCCAAGCAGAGGCTAGTTTAACTTGACATCATGTTGGGTACAGACATTGTGGGTCGAAGGGGCAGTTCCCGCCGTGCAGCCATGCTGTATGTTCTATAGATTTAACAAATGCATTCCTTGGCCAGACATGGTGAGCCTTACCTTGTGTAGATGTTCCAATGCCAGCACTATCTCCCCACTGTATATTCTCACTGCATTCTCCGTGAAGCGCTCTCTCTGTGACAAGTGAGTGAATAATTCCCCTCCATTCACATAGTCTGTCACATAAAATAAAGTGTTACACACACACACAAAAGAAGAATGAGAGAATACAATGGAGAAAATACATAATAGGGGGAGATAATGTCTCATAGAAACAGCTGTTTAACAGCATAATGCCATTTTATTTTACTGATAAGAAAATGCTGTATTGAATTTTTGCCATACTCGTTTGTGAATCACAAAAATTGATTTTTCATCATTTCCACTTCATTTCTGAGATACTGCTGGCACCAGATCCATAGAAAACATTCAAACATGAAACATGACTTACTTATAATCTGACACATTTTTAGTGCTTTTCGCATCCCGTTTAGGATTTCTAAACTGCCTCACAATTAACATAATACATTTTCAGCACATTTATTATTGTGTAGGAAAGAACTGCAGATACTGGTTTAAATCAAAGGTAGACACAAAAAGTTGAAGTAACTCAGCGGGACAGGCAGCTCTGGAGAGAAGGAATGGGTGACGTTTCGGGTTCCCCTCTTCAGACTGATGTCAGGGGAGTGGGCGGGACAGAGATAAAATGTGGTCGGAGGCAGTAAGACTGGTGGGAGAACTGGGAAAGGGGAGGGGATGGAGAGAGAGGGAAAGCAAGGGCTACTTGAAGTTAGAGAAGTCAATGTTCATATCGCAGGGGTGTTTATTAATGTGTGGCAGGAAATGATGGCGGGCAAATTGCACACAGCAAGATCGCATAAACAGCGGTAAAATAACAACGAGATATCCACTTTACAATTGATGGTTGACAGGTAAAAATCAGCCAGAACACAAAAGAGAACTTCCCCACTACTCGTCCATGAGATCTTTTACATGCTGAGGGCAGACAAGGGATTTTTAATGCCCTTGCTAAATGTTGGCACCAATACTATGAGGTAAACTATGGTAAAAAAAAAAAATAGGACTTCAAGGCTGTAGCCAGACATGGCATCAACTGCTTTCCTGTTTAGTGTTTGACACTTTCCCATGAGCCCTCAAATCACTTTCTTTTATATCGTCAAGCCTCCTGCTGTGTTCTCTTCACCCCATGACTGTGCAGCTAAGCTCAGCTCCGATGCCACCTACAAATTTGCCAATAACACCATTGTGTTTGGCCGTATCACCGGTGGTGACGAGTCGCCGTATAAGTGAGAGAGAGAGATATAAATAAAACAATTAATTGAGTGGCACAACAGCAACAACCTCTCACTCATGGTCAACAAGACCAAGGAACTAATCGTTGACTTGCGGAGAACTCATACCCGTTTTGAATCAGTGAGTTGGCGGTGGAAACAGCGAGCACCTTCAAACTCCTGGGTGTTAATATAGTGGATAGGCTAGCACATAGATGCAATCAAGGAGCAGGAGCTCCAGCAACTCTATTTTTCTGGGAGTTTAGACAGATTTGGTTTGCCTCCAAATACTCAAACTTATACAGATGTTCTGTGGAAAGTGTCCTGACTGGTGGCATCATCTGAATGAATGATTGAATGAATTAATAAGTTTATTGGCCAAGTATTCACATACAAGGAATTTGCCTTGGTGCTCTGCCCGCAAGTGACAACATGACATACAGTGACAGTTAGGATTGACACATAAAACATTAATAATAAAACATTATCGATTAAACATGTGAATTAAATAAAATACCAGAGCAAAAGGAGGCTACGGATTTTTGGTTATTGAGTAGAGCTACCACTCGCGGAATAAAAAGCAGTTTTTATGTCTGGCTGTGGCAGCTTTGACAGTCCGGAGTTGCCTTCCAGAGGGAAGTGATTCAAAGAGTTTGTGGGCAGGGTGAGAGGGGTCAGAGATGATCTTGCCCGTTCGCTTCCTGGCCCTTGCAGTGTACAGTTGGTTAATGGAGGGAAGGTTGCAGCCAATAACCTTCTCAGCTGATCGGACGATTCGCTGCAGCCTCCGGGTGTCGTGCTTGGTGGCTGAGCCAAACCAGACCATGATGGAGAAGGTGAGGACAGACTCTACAATGGCCGTATAGAATCTGATGTACTATTCCAATGCACAGGAGCACCAGAGGTTACAACGAGTGGTGGGCTCAGCCCGTTCCATCTTGGATGCAGCCCTCCCTCCTCTCTATCAAGAACATCTACTCGACCGTACGCATAGTAGGCCCCTCTCGGTCATGACTGACCATGGGTGATGCATCCTGGTCGATGTCATATGGAGGACAGGCTGTTGCCCCCCTCTCCACGTCGCTGATCGGTTCAAAGGAACAGCAGGGCCGTTACAGTTTGGCACCAGCGCCGTCGCAGGAGCTGCCAGAGCGAGGTTGTAGACAACGACCAACTGCCTTAGGGGCTCCGACTGCGGATATTCTTGAGGTTTACTCCTGGAGCCTTTTCCATGACTGGATATGGCCACAAGGCAGTGGAGGTTTTAAATCAGAGTTTACCCTCTCCTAGATGGACTGCCTTCCCAGGCTGATGAGCCCCATCTGCCCGTGACTCGTGGGGGCGGGAGCGTCTACCTTCCCGTGCAGGTCTATAGCACCTGCCCATTGCCATACGCATGCACATGACAATAATCTCAAGCTGACTTGACAAAAACAAAGTTCCGACTGTTCTGATGGCCAGTGGCTTTTCCCCAGAACATTTTGTGTACAGATGTTTGTTATTTAATTTTGGCTACATTTGGAATTGAAATACAAACAATACTGAACCGTACAGAACAAATATGAAACTATGTGGAATGAAAAACAATCTGAATCAATTGGTACAAGGGTGGAAAAAGAACAATTTGGGAAGACAGAACAATCACTTGATTGTTCACAGAACGATGAAAGAAAGTTTCTTTTGGCTTCAACTGTGTCAAGCAGATGGTTCATCGCGGATGTTTTCAAACCAATAACATTAGGCTGCACAACAAAAGTGTTCCCAAAAAAAATCTGTTCCCTTGAGGCTCATATCCGAGTGAAAGTCTTATTAAGTTTAAGCTTGTTGCCCCCATTCACAGAAAGTAATTAAACCCCATAATTGACTGTAAGCAGCAAGGTACAATGTCCAATAATACATGCCAATAGACAATAGGTGCAGGAGTAGGCCATTTGGCCCTTCGAGCCAGCACCGCCATTCAATGTGATCATGGCTGATCATCCCCAATCAGTACCCCGTTCCTGCCTTCTCCCCATATCCCCTTACTCCGCTATCTTTAAGAGCCCTATCTAGCTCTCTCTTGAAAGTATCCAGAGAACCTGCCTCCACCGCCCTCTGAGGCAGAGGCATGTGATCATGCCCTCCTTTGAAAAGTGTTGGTGCCAAAAAAAACGTCAGCTTTAATACATTGTTCCAGTATTTAAGGCAAAAAAGGAAAATTGCAAGATTCGTTCTAGAGGTAGAGGTGAAGCTATATTTCGAATGTGGTAGTGAGATGGACAAATAGGCCCCTGCAGATGCTGGTTTACACCGAAGATAGGCATAAAATGCTGGAGTAACTCAGTGGGACAGGCCGCATCTCTGGTGAGAAGGAATGGATGACATAGAAACATAGAAAATAGGTGCAGGAGGAGGCCATTTGGCCCTTCGAGCCAGCACCCCCGTTCATTGTGATCATGGCTGATCATCCACAATCAGTAACCTGTGCCTGCCTTCTCCCCATATCCCTTGATTCCGCTAGCCCCTAGAGCTCTCTCTTTTAAATTCATCCAGTGAATTGGCCTCTACTGCATTCTGTGGCAGAGAATTCTACAAATTCACAACTGTTTTTTCTCATCTCAGTTTTAAATGGCCTCCCCTTTATTCTTAGACTGTGGCCCCTGGTTCTGGACTCCCCCAACATTGGGAATATTTTTCCTGCATCTAGCTTGTCCAGTCCTTTTACAATTTTATATGTTTCTATAAGATCCGGGTCGTGTTTCGGGTCGAGACCCTTCTTCAGTCTGAAGAAGGGTCTTGATCCGAAATGTCACCCATCTCCAGCCGGGCAGCATCTCCAGAGATGCTGCATGACCCCTCTGAGTTACTCCAGCATTTTGTGCCTATCTTCGCAAATAAACATTTAATTGTTCATGCTCACCTCTTGTGCACATGACAAATAAACACTCTTGAACTCTTGGTACCCAACAAAACCCTGTTCATCGGTCCAACAGTGAGAAATTCCACAGACCAACACAATGTTGGCCATCTTCAACAAATCACCTACTGCACAAAAGCCCATTGTCAATTCCATGTTCAAGGACTTCTACAACTTAAAGGATTCTAAACACCATTTGTACGAGATGTTGGTAGGGCTGCATTTGAAATATTTTCAACACCACAAATAAGCTAACGCAAGTAAACTGCACTCCTGAAATATTTTTTTTTTAAACCCAGAAATGGTGGAACAATGAGATAATCACAGAAAATACTGGAAACACTCAGGTCAGGCAGCCTCTGTGCAAACAAAAAGAGGACTAATATTTCTAGTCGAAAACCTTTCGTGAGGAATTATGCTCCTGCTAAGAGATTCCCAATCATTAAAAGTGAAAAGTCACCGATTAAAATGTAATTTAACTATTATATAATATCCATGTCACAGATTGTTAGAAATCTGACCATAGGTACAAATCACTTATAGTCATTTCTCGAATTGACTTTTAGTTTCGGAATTATGAAATGGTCAGAACAGATCTGTACTTTCTTAATTAGGATTCCATAAATAAATCAGTTTAATTAATACCCAATGTTGCACTATCCTCAGTGCCCTTTGTAACACGGATAACTGAACTTGGATTGCCTACAAAGTACTTGAACCATAGACACAAAATGCTGGAGTAACTCAGCGGGACAGGCAGCATCTCTGGATGGAAGGAATGGGTGACGTTTCGGGTTGTCACCTTCCCCTCAGCTAACAATGATCCAATGTACATTTTCCTTGACCTCCATCCCCTTTGACCTCTCGTTTTCACACCTTATCCTTCCATATCTCTATGTCTCGACCCGAAACGTCACCTATTCCTTGTCTCCTTCCTAAAAGGTCCTTTAATTCTTAGGCTATGACCCCTAGCCCTAGACTCTCCCACTAGTGGAAGCATCCTCTCCACATCCACTCAATCTAAGCCTTTCACTATTCTGTATGTTTCAGTGAGGTCCTTCCTCCTTATTCTAAACTCCAGCGAGTACAGGCCCAGTGCCAGCAAACACTCATCATATGTTTACCCACTCATTCATACATACATAGATACATAGAAATAGGTGCAGGAGTAGGCCATTCGGCCCTTCAAGCCTGCACCGCCATTCAATATGATCATGGCTGATCATCCAACTCAGTATCCCGTACCTGCCTTCTCTCCATACCCCCTGATCCCTTTAGCCACAAGGGCCACATCTAACTCCCTCTTAAATATAGCTGGGATATTCCTGGGATAACTCTTGTAAACCTCCTCTGGACCCTCTCCAGAGCCAGCGCATCCTTCCTCAGATACGATGCCCAAAGTTACTCACAATATTTCTTATGGAGCCTCAGCATCACATCCCTGTTTTTGTATACAAGCCCCCTTGAAATAAATGCTAGCATTGAGTTTGCTTTCTTTACTACCGATTACTTGCAGATTAACTTTTTGGGAATCCTGCACCAGTCCTTTTGCACCTCCGATTTTTGGATTATCTCCCCATTTAGAAAATAGTCTACGCCTTTATTCTTACTACCAAAATACATGACACCACACTTTGCTACAATATATTCCATCTGCCACATCTCTGCCCACGCTCCCATCTATATTCCATCTGCCACTTCTCTGCCCACACTCCATCCTTCTGCAGGGTCCCTGCTTTCTCTACACTGCCTGCCCTTCCGCCTATTTTCGTATCATCCGCAAAATTGACCACAAAGCCTACAATCCCCTCGTCCAAATCATTAATATACAATGTGAAGAGCAGCGACCCCAGCACCGAACCCTGCGGAATAACGGTAGTCACTGGCAGCCAAACAGAAAAAGCCCTCTTTATTGCCACTCTTTGCCTTCTGCCATCCAGCCAACCTGCTACCCATGCTAGTATCTGCCCTTTGATACCGTGGGCTCTCATCTTCCTTAGCAGCCTCACGTGTGGCACCTTATCAAAGGCTTTCTGAAAATGGTGTTAATAATGAGTTCCCTAAAATCAATATTGTTAATAATGCTCCTGTTTACAATAAGATACAGCAAAATATATCTGACATGGCAAATCTGTGAGGATGAATTTCACATCAAAATGAAAACAAATGTACTGCATTAAAAAAGCAGCAATGCAGAGATTAAGCATTAGGTTGAACATTGATTTTACTGCTTTTTCTATTCTACCATGCACAGAAACTCATTTTTCATCTCCTTCAAGAAGCTGTTTTGGTGTTACTAGGGCCACTTATTGCTCATCGAACTTTAGGTCATCTGGCTTGTGTCAAATTTTGTTTGATTACATTCCCGTGTAATGTTACATTCCAGACATTTTAGGACATTTTGGAGCATTAAAGGGGTTGCACAAATATTTCATGAAAGTATTACTTTAGTAGTGTCTCATGTAGCAATGTTACAAAATTTTGAGATTTAAAAAATAAAGTCTGCAATTTATCCCATCAGATAAAACATAAAAAGAAGTTTAATTTGACACCTAATTCACTTTCATATCTTCAGTATTAAAGAAGTTATGGCCATTTACATACTCGGAAATTAGCATCTTGTTCCCTATTGCTTTTCCATTGACTTAACTCAAAAGCTGTGATCGAGGACAGTTAAAAGCCCATAACTTTCTTAAAAATTAAGATAACTGAAAGAAATTTCCAGTTATTATAGATTGAAGCATTCTGAAACAAATATGAAACAATCTTACTTAGAAGACATGAAAGTAAAGCATATAATTAGTTAGATACCTAATTGTAGCTAATTACAAAATTCAATTACTAGATCTAAACATCTATCAATTTCTTAAGAATAGATTAACATTTTTAAATAGCTTAAGTGTCCAAATAACATTCACACAAGAATTCACAATATAACATAATTTTTAAATCTCATTGTCATGAATTTACAGGCCAAATGGAAGGAATTGAATGTTTAATACATGTAAATTAATGGGCATTTAATTCATCTTGCGAGTGAGGATTTCTGGAACGCGATCTTTTGGAACGTTCATTTGCGGTGAATTTAACCCCGTATTGGCATGAAAAATACTGCCGTTAATTCGGGGAATAAAATCACCATGTCGCATGAAAAAATGTGAATTAAAGGCTTCTTAAGAAGCACTTTTATACATTTAAAGAAACCACTTTCGTTTACCTGTCCCAGTGTGAAATCCGTCCCCGTTATCGGCGTTGACGCTTCAGAAGCTGATTTTAAAATTACTCTAGCGCTGACATTGACGATTTAATAAAAATAAAAAATACACAAATCGCCACTAGGAACGATTCATCAGCCAACGCTTGTACTCCAACAAAATATTAACTAGGACAAGGGAGGAGAAACCCGCGTTTTAACCCCGCCCCCCCTTAAAGGCGCCAAAATCGCGCACACGGCCAGTGGCAGAATTACAGCGCGACTGAAGGTAAGTTTTGTAACATACCTATCTCATGTACCAAGATACAGTGAAAAGCTTTGCCTGTGTGTCTCCCTGGCAAATCATACATTAAGGTAGAGCAAGAGAGAGGCAAAGAAATATAGTAGCTAGACAAAAATGCTGGAGAAACTCAGCGGGTGAGGCAGCATCTGTGGAGCGAAGGAAATAGGCGACGTTTCGGGTCGAGACCCTTCTTCAGACTGATGTGAGGGTGGGGGGGCGGGAAGAAGAAAGGAAGAGGCGGAGACAGTGGGCTGAGGAAGAGCTGGGAAGGGGAGGAGAAAGCAGGGACTACTTGAAATTGGAGAAGTCAATGTTCATACCACTGGGGTGTAAACTGCCCAAGCGAAATACGAGGTGCTGCTCCTGCAATTTACAGTGGGCCACAATCTGGCCATGGTGGAGGCCCAGGACAGAAAGGTCGGATTCGGAATGGGAGGGCGAGTAGAACGCCAACTAACCGAAAGGGTGGGATGCCTAAAAGCAAACTCACTGAAAGGCTGCTCTGTCGAAACGCCAACTCACCGAAAGGCTGCGTCGCCTACAAGCCAACTCACCGAATGGCCGCTCTGCCGAAAAGTCAAATAACGGACATGACGTCGCCGGAGAGCGGGACTTGTCAGCGATTGGTCCAGACCCCCGCGTCCATCACATCACTGGCCGGGGGAGACGGGAGGGTGGGGGTCATTTTCGCACACAAGCCATAGGTGATTGGGCACTGAACCCGAGCACCAAGTTGTAAGCGGCCGAAGGAGCGCATCCCTTGGGTCAGCCCCCAGTCTCCCACGGCCACTCTCCACCTCGTCTCCCCCGTGCGGCCGCACTGTGATGGGCTGTGTGTCGGCAGTGCCGGGTGGAGCAGAGGTGTGGGACAGGCTGGTCCCTCTGCCCACCCAGTCACTGACTGCGATGCACCGCCATCGGACCCCAACCCCCACACCCCCGACCCTGACCCTGACCCACACATGGCGTGATTTATCCCCCGACACCCACACTGAGTGATTCACCCCCCACCCCGACCGCGGGGACAGCGATTTACCATGGCTGCCAATGCCCCGAGCCGTCTGTCCCCGCGGCCGGGGTGGGGGGTGAATCACCCTGGTGTGGGGGTTGGGGTCCGTTGGCGGTGCATCGCGGTCAGTGAATCTGGGTGGGCGGAGGGACCAGCCTGTCCCATAGCTCTGCTCCACCCGGCGCTGCCGACGCACAGTCCGTCACAGTGCAGCCGCACGGGGGAGATGAGGTGGAGAGTGGCCGTGGGAGAATGCGGGCTGTCCCAAGGGATGCGCTCCTTCGGCTGCTTACAACTTGGTGCTTGGGTTCAGATTGCCCAGTCACCTACGGCTTGTGTGGGAAAATGACCCTCACCCTCCCGTCTCCCCCGGCCAGTGATGTGATGGACGTGGGGGTCTAGACCAATCGCTGACAAGTTCCGCCCGCCCCCCCCCCCCCCCCCCCCCGGGCGACGTCATGTCCGTTATTTGACTTTTCACCAGAGCAGCCATTTGGTAAGTTGGCTTGTAGGCGACGCAGCCTTTCGGTGAATTGGCGTTTCAGCAGACTGGCCTTTCGGTGAGTTTGCTTTTAGGCGTCGCACCCTTTCGGTTAGTTGGCGTTTCGGCTTTGTACGCTTTCGGTTATTTGGCGTTTCGGCTTCGTTTCCGTTCGGTTATTTGGCTTCTCATCCTTCGACGCCACGTCCACACACGGGCTCTTGCAGCCTTTCCAGAGGCATGATAAACATTATTGACTAATCAACCCATGGGCCTCAGAGGAAGGGATAAGAGAAACTTTCCATGCATTTTGTGGAAGTTACAGTACATTGATTGACAATTTGCGTACCGTGGCAAATGTTTACGTTACTTTAATAGCAATACTATTGATGCAGAGACTCATTTAAATCTCACCTCACCACTAACAAATTTAAATCCACGAAAGTAAATTTGGAATAATAAGCAGCAGTTGTGGTGACCAAGAGCAACAATCCATAAAAAACAAAACTGCCTTAAGGTAGACAAAAATGATGGAGAAACTCAGCGGGTGAGGCAGCATCTATGGAGCGAAGGAATAGGTGACGTTTCGGGTCGAGACCCTTCTTCAGACTTCTTAAACAAACTGCCTTAAGTGTAAAGGCTCTGTCTTACCTGTTTGCGGTCATCGGCGGTGAAGCGCGGCGTCGCCGGTAGAGGGGACCGCATGGCAACGGCGAGAGCGCCGAGCCTATCCACTGGAGCGCCGCACGGATGCTGCGCGGGTGCCGAGTAATTCAAACACGGCGGGTCCCACGTGCTTGCGGTAAGTTAAAAAAAGGGCGGGTCGACTGCGATGACGTCGGCCCGCCGCACGTGACTCACGAGCGGCGGCTGTGGCGGCGGCTGTGGCGGCGGCCGTCCTGATCGCGGCGCTGTAGCGGTGGCTGTGCCTGCGGCTGTGCCGCACACGTGCCTCACTGGCGGAGGCACGTGCCTCACTGGCGGAGGCTGTGGCAGTGGAGGTTTGACGCACGGCGCTCGAGCCACACTGGCGGCGGCCCGTGCGGGCGGCCGTGCCGCACTCGTGCATCACTGGTGGAGGTTGTGCGGTAAGATTATTGTTTTCAACATTGTCGGTTTTATTTTAGCACCGTGCGGTGTTGGGAACACCGCCGCACGGCCCCGGAATTGTACGTTCTCACGAGTGCGCGGTCTATGGCGGCAGATTCTTCCCGTTTCGCCGCCAATGACCGCAGACTCGTGAGACAGGCCTTTAACTTTCCATAAATATTTAACACTCTTGTCACCAATTACTTTCAATTTCTGTAATGCATTAACATGATAACATTTCCATGCTACCATAGTGATCAATTAAAACTGAAGAATGTTTATGAATAGACGCCTTATGCACATCACCATGCCATTTCTAACCAAACATTCTGTCAAAACTGCCAATGGAGCATCTCATTTCTTAGACAGTATTTTTAAAGTCGTGCACAGGGAGAACGTACAAGCTTCGAACAGATAGGATCGATCCCGGGTCTCTGGTGCTGTAAGGCAAGCAAATCTACCATTATGCTGCCCCAAAGGGATGGGC
>JAXLNO010002990.1:125000-148868 GCA_038087875.1 Malacoraja senta
TGAATAGACTATATGGCTAACTGGAGTATACATGATAAATGGCTTTACAATTATAATGGGCAGAGTCCTGCCCCATCCTCCGTAAACATGTGCACGCGCACACACACACACTTTTTACATTCACAAAGGCTGAGCAGGATTACATAACCAAGTATGTACAGGAAGGAACTGCAGATGCTGGTTTAAACTGAAGATAGACACAAAATACTGGAGTAACTCAGCGGGACAGGCAGCATCTCTGGAGAGAAGGAATGGATAACGTTACGGGTCAATCCCCTCTTCAGAGGGAGATACATAGATAAGGAAGTGTAAGGTGTGAGCAGGTTGTTGAGGGCGTGGATCTGGCATAGAATGGGGTCCATTGCAGGTCTGGGCGAGTGAGGCCCGGAGCTGCGGGAGAGTCAGAGTGAGGGCCTGCTGGTGCCGGCGCATCGCAGCCAGTGTGGAACGTAGGGCACAGAAGGAGAACTGTTGGGAAAAGTGGCAGATCGATTGTCGGAGTTGGAATCCCCCGAGGTAGAAGATGGAGGGGCAGGCAAGCACTGAGAAAACAAACATGGCAGTGCTAGCGAGTCTGTGGTAAAACGTGGTCATAGAGTCGGAGAGCAGGACCTTACACTTCCTTATCTAGGTATGTTTAACAAAGAACTGCAGATGCTGGAAAAATCAAAGGTAGACAAAAATGCTGGAGAAACTCAGCGGGTGAGGCAGCATCTATGGAGCGAATGAAATAGGTGACGTCTCGACCCGAACTGTCACCTATTCCTTCGCTCCATAGATGCTGCCTCACCTGCTGAGTTTCTCCAGCATTTTTGTCTACCTTCCTTATCTAGGTATCTCCCTCTCCCCTGACATCTGTCTGAAGAAGGGTCTCCACCCAAAACATCACCATATGTTCTCTCTCCAGAGATGCTGCCTGTCCCACTGAGTTACTCCAGCATTTTGTGTCTACTAAGTATGTACATCCAGCATGAGGATGCCAAGGTGTACTTCTGTTGCATCGACTTATTTGGAGTTGCCTTTCAATAGTCTATCCTCTAGACTCTATGTGCTGCACTCTGCAATATCGTGCCTCGGTAGAAATGAACATTGGGGTGAATGGATTCACCAGGCAGGATGGAAGGAGGTTGATGGGCTAGTTGGACAAATAGGTTAGAAGCCAGCCAGATGATCTTGGAACATGGGGGTCATAAATTCACTTCAGAGGCCATCACTCAAGAGGACAAAGCAGGCAGGCAGCAGCTTGTGAAGCAGGCACTGAACCAATGATTGTTTCTGTAGAAGTTGCAACCAGAAGAAAGGTCAGACATCTTAAGGGCCTGTCTCACTAACAGGACTTTGCAGCGACTGTCTTCGACCTTCAAGCTCGAGGGCACTTGCCTAAAAAAACCTCGAGCTGGATCGACCGTCAGCACACACACACACACACACAAAAACACATCGCAAAGGCGGGGGCCATGGAAAGCGGGGGAGTGCTGTCTGAAATTCACACCCGTGATGAACAGGAAGGTAAAAGACGTCTGGCACAGTTACGGTAAGTCCTTTAGAGAGCACGGAGAGGGGGGGGTGGGAGAAGGGGAGAGAAGGTGGGAGAAGGGGGGGGAAGAAGGAGTGGAGACACTTTTAAGAAGCCAGACAACTTTTAATAAAGTTTAGCGGGCATTTAACATTAACGGTCGGTTTACTTACTTCAAAGAGCTATTACCTTTGACTACCTTCGATTGCCTTTGATTACCTACGATAGCATTATGACCTACCACAACTGGACAGGTTATCACCTGTGGCTTTATCCCTCCATCTTCCCTATTCCCTTCTATCCGTCCAAGTTCTAATGCAGTAGCAAGTGGAAATATTTTTAGCAGAAAACTTGGAACACACCTCTGTAGGAAATTCCAGCCATGTATATTTTTGAAAAATCAATACCAATTGAAACTTTTACCAGGGTAAACAGCAATTAGATGAATAAACTGGTAATGGACTGGACAGAATCTTGGAAGTTAGGTATTCAGATCCATTGATTGAACAACACTTGCAATGTCTTCAGCATCGTAAATTGTTTGAAAGCTCTTTCGAGCTGCTTCTAGTAGTGGAAGATGTGTTCCACTATCAAATGCTCTCAATTCCATTCTTCAGTGAAGATTTGGTGAGTGTTTGGAGCAATGTAGTAGGAATAAATAACCAAAGTGGAGGCTCTCTCCGCCACTTGTTTATCCACGATAAGGATTGTATTGTAATTTGCTTACAGACTTTTCACATTCTTGGTATGGGCTTTAGATTCCAAGCAGTACGACCAAATTAATGGTTCGATGCAAATGCCAACTTTTGTGGTATGAGAAAGAGGAATATTGCAGGCATGTCGTGAATGAGTGCATTCATTTACTGCTAATACTACTAGTCTTAGCCAGAGAAATGCCGTTCCCGCAAGCCATTAGTGACAGAAATGTTTTTTGGTATGTACATCACATATTTATTTGTTTCATGGATTTGATGTTTATTAACACCAAATCACAAAACATCAAACTCTCTCGCGAAAACTGTTTTCAGAATTTATCCGAAAAGTGAGTATCTACGATTTAACATAATACCATGCTTAAGTTGGACCCATTTAGTTTAATTTTATTTGATACTGAAACGAAAGAAACAGTTGTATTACATTTTAGCAATGGTCCCAAAGGGGGATTTATAGAAATAGCCTAATCCACTAAGAAGGATTGGAGAAAAAAGATGTTTCTATTAGACTCAATACAAAATTGGCCAACAGGAACTTGCTTTAGTTCTTATGAAGCACATACACTCAAGTGTCAAGTCTGTAAGAAAGGTTCACATCATTCAAATAGACACAAAAAGCTGGAGTAACTCAGCGGGATAGGCAGCATCTCTGGAGAGAAGGAATGGGTGACGTTTCGGGTCGAGACCCTTGGCTGAAATCTAATTTACACTCGCTATTAACTGTTATTTATTCATTTTCAGGATGTGTGGATCTGTGACAAGGCCTGCATTTAATACCCTAGATGGTGGTGAGCTATCTTCTTGGGCTGCTGCACTCGTTCATGTGAAGGCACTCCAGCAATGCCAGAAATCTGAAGTGAGAACAGAAAATGCTGCAAGGGTTCAGCCTGTCAAGCAACACTTATGGAAAGAGAAAAAAGGGTTAGCGTTTAATCTTCAAGATCCTTCATCAAATCTGGGAAAGTTAGACAACAAATTAGTTTCATGTTACAGGGAGGATGAGGGATGAGGAGAAAGGATGAAGGGATGAAGGGAATGTCTCAATAGGCTGAAAATACGGTGGGCTGAGTGATCTTGTTGTTTGAGTTGAGTTGTATGATGACAGATTAATTGGAAAAGAGGGAGAAAGAGACACAGGTCACAGCTCTTTGAAAACATTTTTTGTATCTGTTCTAACTCCGCTCCTACTGGATAGGGCAAGAACAAAGTTCTTCTGATTTGCTGTATTTTTCAGAAAGTGAATCTGCAGAACTGGTCCTTTTTTTCTGCAGGAAGGAACTGCAGATGCTGTTTATACCGAAGGTAGACACAAAATGCTACAGTAAAATCAGCGGGACAGGCAGCATCTCTGGAGAGAAGGAATGGCTGACGTTTCGGGTCAGGTCCTTTTTTTCTTCTGGGAATGGAGGACATCGCAGCCTGACCTGCTGGGCATGTCTTCATGCTATGTTTTTGGCATTCCTACAATCCTCTGTCTCCGTTCCTACTTTCCAACTGTTCCCATTCATTCATTGCCAGATATCTTTGTTTACAACCGGGTGTTACCCCATCGATAATATCCACCATCCTCTCACCCTCCCTGCAGCTCAATAAGCTTTCTTCTCCTTCCCAGTTCTGACAAAGGAGCTACAACCTGAAAAGATCATTTTGTTTCCTTTTCACAGATTTTGCATACCTACTGAATGATTCCAACACTTATTGTGCATGCAGGTAGAGATTAGAGATTCCTTTATTTGTCATTCAGACCTTTCGGTCTGAACGAAATTTCGTTGCCTGCAGTCATACATATAATAATAAATAACAAAACACACAATAAACACAAATTAACATCCACCACAGTGAGTTCACCAGGCACCTCCTCACTGTGATGGAGGCAAAAGTCTTAAAGTCTCTGTCTCTTCCCTCTTTGTTCTCCCTCTGCGCTGAGGCGATCCAGGCTTCTGACGCAGTGACCCCGCCGGGTGATGGTAAGTAAGGCAGTCCCGCGGCTGAATCCGTGCTCCTTCCGCGACGGGCCGGTTCAAACTCCGCGGCCCGGGGTGGTCGAAGCTGCCGCCCTCCAGTCCAGCGGACGCAGCTGTAGTTGCGGGAGCCCCAGAAAAACAGGTCACCAACCTGTGACCTGCGCGCTCCCGAAGATGTCGTCCACCGGGCCCGCGGCCGAGCCTCCGGACTCAGGTCGCCACCAGCGTCCTCGGTCGCCACCGCCGGAACGCCACCGCAACCCCGAAGTTGGCCAGCCTCGCGCTGGTAAGTCCTGGCTCTGCCTCCGGAGCCTCGAGGTCGGTCGGTCGCAGTTGAAGTTGGAGGCCGGCAGCTCCGCCATTTTGGCCTCGGCGCAGACGGAGGCAGGGAAGGGGGACACGACAAGAAAAAGTCGTATTCCCCCGAAGGAAGAGACAAAAATCATGTTTCACCCCCCACCCCACACATACACAACCCAATAAACTAAAATTTAACTAAAACAGGGCAAAAGAAAACAACAAAAAAAGTAAAAACAGACGGACTGCAGGCGAGCCGCTGCTGTTCGACAGCGCCACCACTTCCGGAACAGCAGGTAGTGTAGAAAGCTAATGGCACGTTGGCCTTCATTGCAAGAGGATTTGAGTTTAGGAGCAACGAGGTCCTTCTGCAGTTGTACAGGGCCCTAGTGAGACAGCACCTGGAGTATTGTGTGCAGTTTTGGTCTCTTAATTTGAGGGAGGACATTATTGCTTATGAGGGAGTGTAGCGTAGGTTCACCAGGTTAATTCCTGGGATGGCGGGACTGACATATGATGAAAGAATGGGTCGACTGGGCTTGTATTCACTGGAATTTAGAAGGATGAGTGGAAGTCTTATAGAAACATATAAAATTCTTAAAGGATTAGACAGGCTAGATGCTGGAAAAATGTTTCTGATGTTAGGGGTATCCAGAACCAGGGGTCACAGTTGAAGAACAAGAGGTAGGCCATTTAAGACTGAGATGAGGAAAAATGTCTTCACCAAGAGAGTTGTGAATCTGTGGAATTCTCTGCCACAAAAAGCAGTGGAGGCCAATTCACTGGATGTTTTCAAGAGAGAGTTCGATTTAGCTCTTAGGGCTAACGGAATCAAGGGATATGGGGAAAAAGCAGGAATGGGGTATTGATTTTAGATGATCAGCCATGATAATAATGAATGGAGGTGCTTGCTCGAAAGGCCGAATGGCCTTCCCTGCACCTATTTTTCTATGTTTCTATGTTATTTGATTCCAGCATTAGCAGTTTCATTAACACGGCCCTTTGTTTGTTTTCTCTCTCTCAAACGTATCTCATAAATCCATCAACTAAATAGCTCCATAAATTGCAGGATCAACTCAGCAACCCTCGCTTCACCAAAGTAAAGATGTTTATCCTTTCCTTCCTCCACTCATTATGCAACTTAAAAAATAACTTATTTTCTCATTTTCCACATCCTGATGAATGTGCTTCAATCTGAAATTAGCTAGATAGGGCTCTTAAAGGTAGCGGAGTCAGGGGATACAAAGAGAAGGCAGGAACGGGGGTACTGATTGTGGATGATCAGCCCTGATCACATTGAATGGCGGTGCTGGCTCGAAGGGCCAAATGGCCTACTCCTGCACTTATTGTCTATTATCTCTTTCACAGATACTGCCCGACCTGTGAATGCCTCCAACTTATGTAGGAAGGAACTGCAGATGGTCATTTATACCAAAGATAGACACAAATGTAACTCAGCGAGTGAGGCAGCAGCACTGGAGAATAGGAATAGGTGACGTTTCGGGTCGGAACCCTTCTTTAGATGCTTTTGAATGCACTGCAAGCACAGTGGTGGAGGGAATGCATGTTTGTGCTACCGTATTTAGAGTCAAACCACTTGTGTCAAACTACTTGCAGCAGTCAATATCACATTCAAATAAAATCAGAATTAATTCAGTAAAAATAAAGGATATTCCTCAGAAATACACAGGAATTACATGACAAAGGCCAATGAATTTAAGTAGATGTACGAAAAATGTTCCCGTTGTTTGGGGAGTCCAGAACCAGGGGTCAGTTTTAAGAACAAGTAGCAGGCCATTTAGAAAACAGAAAAATAGGTGCAGGAGTAGGCCATTTGGCCCTTCAAGCCAGCACCGCCATTCAAAATGATCATGGCTGATCATCTAAAATCAGTACCCCGTTCCTGCTTTTTCCCCATATCCCTTGATTCCTTTGGCCCCAAGAGCTAAATCTAACTCTCTCTTGAAAACATCCAGTGAATTGGCCTCCACTGCCATCTGTGGTAGAGAATTCCACAGATTCACATCTCTCTGGGACAAAAAGTTCTTCCTCATTTCAGTCCTAAATGGCCTACCCCTTATTCTTAAAATGTGACCCCTGGTTCTGGACTCCCCCAACATCGGGAACATTTTTCCTGCATCTAGCCTGTCTAATCCTTTAAGAACTTTATATGTTCCTATAAGATCCCCTCTCATCCTTCTAAATTCCAGTGAATACAAGCCCAGTCAATCCATTATTTCATCATATGACTTCCGCCATCCCAGGAATTAACCTGGTGAACCTACGCTGCACTCCCTCAATAGCAATAATGTCCTTCCTCAAATTAGGAGACCAAAACTGCACACAATACTCCAGGTGTGTTTTCACCAGGACCTGTACAACTGCAGTATGACCTCCTTGCTCCTAAACTCAAATCCTTTCGCAATGAAGGCCAACGTGCCAATAGCTTTCTTTCACTGCCTGCTGCACCTGCACGCTTACTTTCAGTGACTGATGTACAAGCACATACAGGTCTCTTTGCACCTCCCCTTTTCCTAATCTGACACCATTCAGATAATTTGTAAGAAAGTACTGCAGATGTTGGTTTAAATCGAAAGTAGCCACAAAATGCAGGTGTAACTTAGCGGGACAGGCAGCATCTCTGGAGAGAAGGAATGGGTGATGTTTCGGGTCGAGACGCTTCTTCAGTCTGATGTCAGGGGAGTGGGGCTACTCCGCTGACATCAGTCTGAAGAAGGGTCTCGACCCGAAACATCACCCATTCCTTCTCTCCAGAGATGCTGCCTGTTCCGCTGAGTTACTCCAGCATTTTATGTCTACCTACCATTCAGATAACAATCTGCCTTCCTGTTCTTGCCACCAAAGAGGGTAACCTCACATTTATTCACATTATACTTCATCTGCCATGCATCTGCCCACTCACCCAACCTATCCAAATCACACTGCAACCCCATAGCATCTTCCTCGCAGCTCACACTGCCACCCAGTTTTGTGTCATCCGCAAACTTGGAGATTTAATTCACTCGTCTAAATCATTAATATATATTGTAAATAACTGGGGTCCCAGCAGCGAGCCTTGGGGCACACCGTTTGTCACTGCCTGCCATTCTGAAAAGGACACGTTAATTCCTACTCTTTACTTCCTGTCTGCCAACCAGTTCTCTATCCATGTCAATATCCTACCCTAAATACCATGCACTCTAATCTTTTAGGACTGAGATGTGGAAATACTTTTTCACCCAGAGAGTTGTGAATCTGTGGAATTCTCTGCCACAGAAGGCCGTGGAGGCCAATTCACTGGATGTTTTCAAGAGAGAGTTTTGGCCTGTCCCACAGGCGATTTTTTAGGCAACTACATGCGACTAGTTTGTCGCCACATGTTAGCCGGTGGTCGCCGGGAGTAGTCTCCTCAGTCGCGCAAAAAGTTGTGGCGTCTTTGTGGTTGCTGCAAAATTTTCAACATGTTGAAATATTTTTGGCGACAGTGGGTATGACGCCAATGAGAGCGTAGCTTGACTTCTTCTGACGTAGGTGCTGTCGTAGGTTGTCGCCAGGATGATGTAAGTTGTCGCCGGATTTTCGGTGACCTGCTACGACTATGACAGTCGCCGGCAGTTGCGTAAAAAATCGGCAAGTGGGACAGGCCCGTTAGATTTAGCTCTTAGGGCTAAAGGAATCAAGGGATATGGGGAAATAGAAGGAACGGGGTACTGATTTTGGATGATCAGCCATGATTATATTGAATGGCTCAAAGGTCCAAACAGCCTACTCGTGCACCTATTTTCTATGTTTCTATCTAATCTTAATTGCAGATCCTTTCAGTCCTTTCTCCCTCATGCATTTATCTGGCTTTTTCTCTTTATTATTCTGCTTCTGACAGAAAGCTTCACAGTCCAACCACTCTATGGTTAAAATGTTTTTTCCTGAATTCCATTTTGGATTCCTAACCTTGGAACTAATGATGACCATCTTATTGCATTGGAAGGGACTGCATATGCTGGTTTAAACCAAAGATAGACACAAAAAGCCGGAGTAACTGTCGATACCCGAAACGTCACCCATTCCGTCTCTCCAGATATGCTGCCTGTTCCACTAAGTTACTCCAGCTTTTTATGACCATCTTATTGTTACGATCCTCAGTTTTGGATACCGCTACAAAATGAATACTTTTGCCATGTCTGTCCTAGCAATAATATTCTTGTTCATATCTTCATATGTTTACAAAAGGTCAACAATGGACAGAAACTCAGGTACAGAAGCTTCATTGTACCTCTACAAGAACGCCCAGGGGTATATTTTATAGCAACACTGAAAATGATGTTCTCAAAATGGTAGTGTGTACCAGCAAAGAACAAATAGACATCAACATAAAAATTCCATAACATGCCTGCAAATAGTTCTGGAATTAGGCAAATAGGAATTAAGGAATTAAGAGTTGGCATTAGGAATTAAGAGTCCAGTTACTAAATTAATCAAACAGCAAATATGAAGGGGGAAAGTACACATACAATCTTCCCTCTTTACAATGCTGCTCACTGTACAGATTATGACAATTAACGGACTGCATTTTGATTTATAACTATCTTAAGTGTTTACACAGTAGCGAGCATGCTGACCGGTTGCATCGTGGCTTGGTTCGGAAACTTGAGCGCCCAGGAGCGGAAAAGACTACAAACAGTTGTAAACATTGCCCAGTCCATCATCGGCTCTGACCTCCCTACCATCGAGGGGATCTATCTCAAAAAGGCTGGCAGCATCATCAAGGACCCACACCATCCTGGCCACACACTCATCTCCCCGCTACCTTCAGGTAGAAGGTACAGGAGCCTGAAATCTGCAACATTCAGGTTCAGGAATAACTACTTCCCCACAGCCATCAGGCTATTAAACTCAACTCAATCAAAACTCTGAACATTAATAGCCCATTGAACTTTATATGTTTATTTATTTATGTGTATATATATATATATATTCAATGGCATATGGACACACTGATCTTTTCTGTATTCATGCCTACTATATTCTGTTGTGCTGAAGCAAAGCAAGAATTTCATTGTCCTATCTGGGACACATGACAATAAACTCTCTTGAATCTTGAATCTTGAACAATGTCACATGATTCGAGGAGATGTCTGACAGAAATCATTTCACATTATGCAGGGTTAAAATCATCAGATTATAGAAGTACAGAAACAGGCCCTTTGCTGACCCTAATGCTTATCTATGATAATCTAATTTGCCTACATTAGGCTTTTATCTCTCACTCTTTCCCTATCTAAGCACCCATCCATGTTGTAATTGTGTTTGTCTCCATCACCTCCTCAGGCAGCTTGCTCCAGGGACTTACCATTCACGGTGTTAAAAACAAATCCCACAGATCTCCAGCCATGTTGCTCAATCCAATGGGATGGCAATATAGAACATGGGAAAATAAAGAACCGCAGATACTGGTTTGCAAATAAAACAAAGTGCTGGAGTGACTCAAGGGGTCGGGCAGCATCTCTTGAGAACATGGATAGGTGACGAGAGAATCCAGAGAATCTCAACCATGATAGTGGGCCTCAACCCTATTCCACCCAGCAGCAACCACTCAGCGCCTGAAAGCGAGATTAAGCTTCTTAACAGAAGTATGTATTCTGGGGACAGACTGACTTAGTTATTGCCAATACAACGGTTTCCTTTCAGAAATGTCACCACTCTCACATTGACATTACAACATCACTCACACAGAGGGTTCCACATGAACTGATTACATAGAAACATAGAAAATAGGTGCAGGAGTAGGCCATTCGGCCCTTCGAGCCTGCACCGCCATTCAATATGATCATGGCTGATCATCCAACTCGGTATCCTGTACCTGCCTTCTCTCCATACCCCCTGATCCCTTTAGCCACAAGGGCCACATCTAACTCCCTCTTAAATATAGCCAATGAACTGGCCTCAACTACCTTCTGTGGCAGAGAGTTCCAGAGATTCACCACTCTCTGTGTGAGAAATGTTTTTCTCATCTCGGTCCTAAAGGATTTCCCCTTAATCCTTAAACTGTGACCCTTTGTCCTGGACTTCCCCAACATCGGGAACAATCTTCCTGCATCTAGCCTGTCCAACCCCTTAAGAATTTTGTAAGTTTCTATAAGATCCCCCCTCAGTCTTCTGAATTCCAACGTGTACAAGCCGAGTCTATCCAGTCTTTCTTCATATGAAAGTCCTGACATCCCAGGAATCAATCTGGTGAACCTTCTCTGTACTCCCTCTATGGCAAGAATGTCTTTCCTCAGATTTGGAGACCAAAACGTGGGTCAAATGCCAGAGACAACTGCATAACTGCACTCAAGAGAAGAAGGGAGGAGAAAAAAACCCCTGATAAGTTTAAAAATAAGTGAAAGCTATAAGTGAAAACAGGATTAAAAATAAGTGAAAGCTATTTGTGAATGTTACCTAAAATTAGATGGAGTTTTGTATCTGTCTGGAAAGCATAGTGTAATGTGACAAGGAACGGTGACTGCCGAATATGTTCCAACACTTGACGCTCCGTCCTGGTGTGTTCTGCCGTCTTTGCTTTTTGTACAATTGTTGCCTTTTTCAGAACCTTCATGGCAAAAAGCTGTCCGGTGTCATGGCCGCTGATTTTTCGCACTAGAAATACTTTTCCATAAGCTGGAAACAGAATAAAAGGCATCGAGGTTAAGAACATGCAATCAATTCATACAGTCTGATACAAAAACAACACAAATGCGCACATTACCTCATAAGTAAGTAAGTACGTTTATTGGCCAAGTATTCACATACAAGGAATTTGCCTTGGTGCTCTGCCCACAAGTAACAACATGACAAACAGTGACAGTTACGAATGACTCAGAAAACACCAAACATTAATAATAATAAAACATTAATGATAAAACACCATTGATCAAGCATGTGAACCAACAAAATACCAGATCAAAGGGAGGCTACAGATTTTTGGCTGTTGAGCAGAGCAACTACTCATGGATAAAAACTCATAAAACTAATAAAAATTCTCTCAGGTAATGCACTCTGTTAAACAAAAAGGAATTTGATTTTATGAATTTAAAACTCTTTTTAAAATAAAATGTTGCAGCTGGTTTCAGCCGCTCATCATCAGGAATAGTTCCAAATCAATGGAAGGGTCATCTCCAAGATTTCCATGGCTAAGCTTCTTCCTTGGGTTACTGTTTGTTCCTTGTGTTCTCTTGATAAATGATATTTTTTCCAGAAAATAATTTGTACTCCTCATCTATATTCCAGTCCAGGCTGTTTTAACTTGAACGAAAACATGTGCTGACCATTATTTTTTCTGATAGATCTGCACTGAGGATTTATTTGACAGATTGATGGAATCTGAGGTGGAATTAAAGTCGAACACCAAATGGGAATTCAATGCTCTCCAAATTAGAAAAGACCAAGGAGTAATTAGGATGTTATCACAATCTTCTCATACCATCACTCAAAATATCTAAACTCTATTCTGCGATAATGTGCAATCCAAACTCAGATTTTTATTTGCTCTCCAGAACCAGGGGCCACAGTTTAAGAATAAGGAGTAAGCCATTCAGAACGGAGATGAGGAAACACTTTTACACACAGAGAGTGGTGAGTCTGTGGAATTCACTGCCTCAGAGGGTGGTGTAGGCCTGTTCTCTGGATGCTTTCAATAGAGAGCTAGATAGGGCTCTTAAAAATAGCGGAGTCAGGGGATATGGGGAGAAGGCAGGAACGGGGTACTGATTGGGGATGATCAGCCATGATCACATTGAATGGCGGTGCTGGCTCGAAGGGCCAAATGGCCTACTCCTGCACCTATTGTCTATTGTCTCCATCCCTGCCACTTAAAATCCAATTCTTTAATCAGGCTCATGGTCATCCCCCTCAATAGCTCATCCTTTGGACTAATTCACTCACTTGATTACTTCTGTACAGTGTATCTTGAAAGGTTCTACAGTGAAGTTGTCAGTTTTGAGGCCCAGGATGAAACCCAGGGCACCATACTATGTTTTACTACTACCTTAACATCATGATATCTATTTGTAATGAATGACCTCATTCACCAGTCGGGACAACAAAACCCCCCCGAAAAATACACCACACACATCCATCCAACAAACACCTGCACAAAGCAGGCCCCAAGTCAGTCACTTTCCTGTGCCAGGCCTAATTATCCTATCTTATGCCTTTTGGCCTCCTTTGTAAAGCCTCGTTTGATTCTATTTCAACTGCTCTTGGAGGAGTCAGCGAGCTGCAAGTCGCAATGACTCTGCCGAAAAATGTTTTTCTGCAGGTAGCTTCTGTACCTTTGTTTAGGCCTTGGTTCTTGATGCTCTGCTGATGGTAATCCTGCCGTCCATCTCCACTAATCCCAATCTTTTCCAAATTAGTTCTGTACCAGCCACCGCAGCCACACACCCCAACCTAACTCTCCTGCAACCTCGTGTGATAGGAGTAGAATTGGGCCATTCGGACAATCAAGTCTACGCCACCATTCATTCATGGCTGATCTATCCTTCCCTCCAAACCCCATTCTCCTGCCATCTCCCCATAACCGCTGACACCCATACTAATCAAGAATCTACCTATCTCTGCCTTAAATATACCCACTGACTGCCTCTACAGCCTTCTGTGGCAAAGAATTCCACAGATTCAGCACCCTCTGACTAAAGAAATGTCTCCTCATCTCCTTCCGAAAGGAACGCCCTTTAATTCTTGGGCTCTAATCCTAGACTCCCATTACTGGAAATATCCTAGGTAGATAAAAATGCTGGAGAAACTCAGCGGGTGCAGCAGCATCTATGGAGCGAAGGAAATATTTCCTTCGCTCCATAGATGCTGCTGCACCCACTGAGTTTCTCCAGCATTTTTGTCTACCTTGGATATTTCCAGTAACTGCAGTTCCTTCTTAAACACTGGAAATATCCTCTCCACATCCACTCTATCCAAGCCTTCCACTATTCGCAAATACCACATTGAAAGGTAAAAAGCCTACTGTATTTGCACGAGGGCAATTAACAGGAACCAATTACCAGAAGCATAACTTTGACATCCAGGATATATATCTTTTTTTAAATCACACCAGAGAAAACCTATCTGGTCACATAGGGAGAACATGCAAACCCCATGCAGGCAGCACCCCAAGGTCAGCATCAAAATCGAGCCATGGAGTCAAACAGCACGGAAACAGGCCCATTGGGCCAACTCGTCCATGCCGATAAGATGCCCTCTCTTAGCTAGTTCCATTTGTCTGTGCTTGACCCATATCCCTCTCAACCTTTCCTATCCAAGTACCTGTGCAGATGGCTTATCAATGTTGTACCATTGACCCCAGGTTTCTGCAGCTGTACTGCAGCTAAACACAGTGTCTTATAGACAATAGACAATAGGTGCAGAAGTAGGCCATTTGGCCCTTCGAGCCCCAGCACCACCATTCACTGCGATCATGGCTGATCGTCCACACTGTACCCCGTTCCTGCCTTCTCCCCATATCCCTTGATTCCGCTTTCTTTAAGAGCTCTATCTAACTCTCTCTTGAAAGCATCCAGAGAATTGGCCTCCATTGCCTTCTGAGGCAGAGAATTCTACACATTCACAACTCTGGCAGAAAAAGTTTTTCCTCATCTCTGTTCCAAATGGCCTACCCCTTATTCTTAAACTGTGGCCACTGGTTCTGGACTCCCCCAACATCGGGAACATGTTTCGTGCCTCTAGCGTGTCCAATCCCTTAATAATCTTATATGTTTCAATAAGATCCCCTCTCATCCTTCTAAATTCCAGTGTATACAAGCCCAGTCGCTCCATTCTTTCAACATATAACAGTCCCGCCAACCCGGGAATTAACCTCGTGAATGTACGCTGCACTCCCTCAATAGCAAAAATGTCCTTCCTCAAATTTGGAGACCAAAACTGCACACAATACTTGCACTGTTTTACTTTTTCTATTTCCTTCTCATTTTTTTTTTCATTTTCAGTTGAGCCAGCACGACGGAAGTAGAACTGGTAAAGCAAATTAACCCAGAAAAACTGGAAAAGCAATCCCAGAAAGGCAAAAACAAGAGTAGAACAAGTTCACCAAGAACGGCCAGCTCTAAATTACACACTGTGAGTACAGATTGAAATGGTTTATTAATAATAGATGCATTTATAATGCAGTGTTGTGAGCGAATTCATGTCACTTGAGACTTGGATTTGTGAAGAGCAAGAAGAAATTATTCTACAGTATATACAACTGCTAATTAGTGGAGAACGCAAGCATTTTGTTTGGCCTATGTTTAAACAGATTGAGAACACGAAGAGAGAATAGTTTTGACGAGGTACTAAAAAGGAATTTACATTTCTGCAGTGAAAGTATTTTGCTGAGAAGGATAAACAACAGCTGTGGGTGAGGAAGCAACAAGGTTGTAGGAATGTTGCCTTTTAAAAGCTTCACTCTGAGCCAAGCCTAAAAAAGGATAATGGGTTAAATATCATGATGCTAAACCGAGCTCAGCTCTGAAGCAGTGAGAATAACTTGCATTTACATGTTCAACACAGCAAAATATCCAAAGGCATTTTGCAGGTTTATCACCATGTTGTCAAAACTGAAATAACTTTAGTCACTTGTGTTTATTTCTTCTCAAAGGTTATTTATTGGTCACATACACAATAGGTGTAGTGAAATGCTTGTTGCCTCTTGCTTCTTGGGACACAAAACCAATTTCAACTGTCAACAGATGTGGAGCTCTTTGTAACAATGGATTTTTATATAGGCAAGTAGCTTGCTTTACTCAAACTGTATACAACATAACATTTGGACAGGACTAAAGAAGAAGATGAAGCTCGACAACCTTGCCTCTCAGCTACTTTCTTCTATTTTACAAAGCTTGATTTAGCAATTTGAGATTATTTACAAAGCAGTTCCCAATTACTCCCATGGAACTGTCACAGGAACCTGTAGAATTGTATTTAAGGTGCATATTGCAACAATTGTTCTATGTTCTATGAATGAAATTGTCCAAAGACCAGCCCCTGTGATAGTAGGGACCTCATAATGTACCAGCCACCATTTAATTATTTTTTGTCCATGATAAGTTGTCTATGTGTATTGTGTTTACAGGCCTGTAATGCTGCTGCGAGTACATAAACAATCTTGGTTCTTGTCTCTCTTGACCCTTGTCCCAAGGGCTGAAGATGATTACAAATATTAAGCTCAGCCTCTTGTCTTTGACACTATTTGAGGACAGGTACAATGCATCCAGAACGTATTCAGACCCCTTCACTTTTTCCACATTTTGTTACATTACAGCCTTATTTTTAAATTGATTAAATTCATTTTTCTAATCATCAATCTACACACAATACCCCAGAATGAAGAAGCAAAAACAGGTGTTTAGAAATGTTTGCAAAGTAATTAAAAATAAATAACTGAAATATCACATTTACATAAGTATTCGGACCCTTTGCTATGACATTCAAAATTGAGCTTAGGTTCATCCTGTTTCCATTTATTATCCTTGAGATGTTTCTACAACTTGATTGGAGTCCACCAGTGGTAAATTAAATTGATTGGATATGATTTGGAAAGGCACACACCTGTCTATATAAGGTCCCACAGTTAACAGTTCATGTCAGAACAAAAAGCAAGCCATGAAGATGAACGAATTGTTCGTAGACCTTCGAGACAGGATTGTGTCGAGACACAGATCTGGGGAAGGGTATAAAACAATTTCTGCAGCATTGCAGGTCCCGAAGATCACAGTGGCCTCCATCATTCTTAAATGGAACCACCAGGATTCTTCATAGAGCCAGCCACCCGGCCAAACTGAGCAATCAGGGGAGAAGGGCCTTGGTCATGGAGGTGACCAAGAACCTGATGGTCACTCTGACAGAGCTCCAGAGTTCCTCTGTGGAGATGGGAGAACCTTCCGGAAGGACAACTAAATCTGCAGCACTACACCAATCAGGCCTTTATGGTAGAGTGGCCGGACGGAAGCCACTCCTCAGTAAAAGGCACATGACAGCCCGCTTGGAGTTTTCCAAAAGGCACCTAAAGGACTCTCGGACCATGAGAAACAAGATTCTCTGGTCTGATGAAACCAAGATTGAACTCTTTGGCCTGAACGCCAAGCGTCACGTCTGGAGGAAACCAGGCACCGCTCATCACCTGGCCAATATCATACCTACGGTGAAGCATGGTGGTGGCAGCATCATGCTGTGGGGATGTTTTTCAGCGGCAGGAACTGGGAGGCTAGTCAGGATCGAGGGAAAGATGAATGGAGCAAAGAGATCCTAGATGAAAACCTGCTCCAGAGCATTCTGGACCTCAGACTGGGATCGAGGTTCACCTTCCAACAGGACAACGACCCAAAGCACACAGCCAAGACAACGCAGGAGTGGCTTCGTGACAACTCTGTGAATGTCCTTGAGTGGCCCAGCCAGAGGCCGGACTTGAACCCGATCTAACATCTCTGGAGGGACCTGAAAATAGCTGTGCATCGATGCTCCCCATCCAACCCAACAGAGCTTGAGAGGATCTGCAGAGAAGAATGGGAGAAATTACCCAAATACAGGTGTGCCAAGCTTGTAGCATCATACCCAAGAAGTCTTGAGGCTGTAATCGCTGCCAAAGGTGCCTCAACAAAGTACTGAGTAAAGGGTCTGAATACTTGTGTAAATGTGATATTTCAGTTATTTATTTTTAATTACGTTGCAAAAATTTCTAAACACCTGTTTTCGCTTTTCTATTATGGGGTAATGTGTGTAGATTGATGATTAAAAAAAGAATTTAATCAATTTTAAAATAAGGCTGTAACGTAACAAAATGTGGAAAAAGTGAAGGGGTCTGAATACTTTCTCAATGCACTGGATGTTCTTGCTGTCCTCTTCTCATTTAGCCATTGATACATGATATAGCAGAGCTTTCGGCCAATCTGCTCACTGTGGGATTTCTTTGCTCCATCACCCGCAGGCAGATTTTAGCATTTAGCACACAAGCAATACCATCGTGCATTTGCCAGAGATTTGTTTTAAGTGCACTCGGTGCTGTTTCTGACTAGTTTCTTTATACTCATTGTACCAGAGTCAACTCCCTGGCCTTATAGCAAGGTCAGCGTGAGATATATGTCAAGTCGGAAGATTATATAGATTGAGCCAGCAAATGAGCATGTGCAGGTGGCGTGCATGACCTCGTAGATAACGAGTTTTAAGCTGTTATATCCTCACTAAATCTATCCCAATTAGCACAATGGTGGTGCCACATAACATGCAAGCCGACTTTTTGATTCGTGTGAAGGTCCATGTCAAGATCAATGCAATGGTTACTCTCATAAAACGGGCTAATATGAAATATTTATCATAGTTTCATACAGCTCGGAAACAAGCCTAACTTGTCCATGCCGACCAAGATATCTCATCCAAGCTAGTCCTATTTATCCATGCCACCTCCTGCACCCACACACAACTGACTGACTTCATCCACTTCACCACCAACTTCCATCCGGCACTCAAATACACCTGGACCATTTCCGACACTTCCCTACCATTCCTTGACCTCACTATCTCCATCGCAGGTGATAGACTTCTGACCGACATTCACCATAAACCTACTGACTCCCATAGCTATCTGGGACTACACTTCTTCCCACCCTGCTTCCCACCATGCTTCCATCCCATTACTCCCAATTCCTCCGTCTACGCCGCATCTGCTCCCAGGATGAGGCGTTCCACACCAGGGCATCTGAAATGTCCTCATTCTTCAGGGAATGGGGGTTCCCCATCTCCACCATAGATGAGGCTCGCACCAGGGTCTCTTCCATACCCCGCAACACTGCTCTCTCTCCCCATCCCCCCACTCGCAACAAGGGCAGAGTCCCCTAGTCCTCACCTTTCACCCCACCAGCCGTCACATTCAACAAGTAATCCTCCGTCAGTTTCGCCACCTCCAACGTGACCCCACCACTCGCCACATCTTCCCATCTCCCCCCATGTCTGCCTTCCGCAAAGACCGCTCCCTCGTAACTCGCTTGTCAATTCTTCCCTTCCCTCCCGTACTACCCCCTCCCCGGGTACTTTCCCTTGCAACCACAAGAGATGCTACACTTGTCCCTTTACCTCCCCCCTCGACTCCATTCAAGGACCCAAGCAGTCGTTCCAGGTGCGACAGAGGTTCACCTGCATCTCCTCCAACCTCATCTATTGCATCTGCTGCTCTAGATGTCAGTTGATCTACATCGGTGAGACCAAGCGAAGGCTTGGCGATCGTTTCGCCGAATACCTCCGCTCGGTCCGCAAAAACCAACCTGACCTCCCGGTGGCTCAGCACTTCAACTCCCCTTCCCACTCCGTATCCGACCTCTCTGTCCTGGGTCTCCTCCATGGCCAGAGCGAGTAACACCGGAAATTGGAGGAACAGCACCTCATATTCCGCTTGGGGAGTCTGCATCCTGGGGGCATGAACATTGAATTCTCCCTATTTTGTTAGCCCCTGCTGTCTCCTCCCCTTCCTATCTCTCCCTCAGCCCTCGGGCTCCTCCTCATCCTTTTTCCTTTCTTCTCCCCGCCCCCCCCCCACCCCCCACCAGTCTGAAGAAGGGTTTCGGCCCGAAACATTGCCTATTTCCTTCGCTCCATAGATGCTGCTGCACCCGTTGAGTTTCTCCAGCATTTTTGTGTACCTCCTATTTATCCATGCCTGGCACATATACCTCTAAACCTTTTCAATTTTAACTTTCAAAGTTCCAATGTCTTTTAAATGTTGCCATTTTACTTGCCACAACAACCTCCTCTGGCAACTCTCCCCATTTACCCACCACCATCTGCGTGAAAAAGTCACCCCTCGGGTTCCTATTAAATCTTTCCGCTCTCACCTTAAACCTATGCCCTCTAGTTCTTGATTATCCTACCCTGGGAAAGAGGCTCTGTGCATTCACCCTATCTATTCCTCTCATGACAATGTTCACCCCTGCAAGATTATCCCTCCGCTTCCTGTGCTCCAAGGAATAAAGTCCTAGCCTGCCCGAACTCTCCCCATAGCCCAAGCCCTCAGGGCCGAGCAACATCTTCGTAAATCTTTTCTGCACTCTTTCTAGCTTAACCCTTTCGATGCGCGTGCACGCCAATTGGCGACTGAAGTCACTCACTTCTTTCTGCGGGAGTACGCCAATTGGCAACTTCGTTCCAACCAAGTTGAGACGTATTTTACAATAACCGTAGTGTTAAGAGTCGCAAATAGACGTCGCTGGCATTCAGTTTCAGACTGGCGCTCTCCAGATAACACTCGAGAAATGGGTGTTTTCGTTCAAACATCGCGACAATTTTGCGTGTGAACTTTTTGTTTCCAAAACCACCACAGCGGATTATCGTAGGAGACGAACTGGCGAGTCCATCTTATGCGAGATCTTTGCAGACAGTGACTCTGAAGGTGAGGGACTTTCAAATGATTCCGACGATGAACTGGGTAATAACGATGATATTGAAAGTGAAATTTCTGATGACAACTCCTCTGAAAGTGACCAAACATCGGACCAAGTGGGTGATGTGGACCGTGACAATGCATCCCCTACCCCTCCCAAGGCGTGTAGCACAGAATCGTGGACCTGCAGTGTTGACTGACACTCGGAATTGGATCAATTAGGTCCTGCTGATGACCACCATCCTACCTTCGATCCCTCAACCTTATTTCGTGGTCAGCCTGAGCCAGGACTAAGGGTTCCAATGGACCTTGGACATGATCAACCAGGTGTATTTATGCTTACTATATTCTGTTGAGCTGCAGCAAGCAAGAATTTCATTGTCCTATCTGGGACACATGACAATAAACTCTCTTGACTTGACTCTTGATTTCTTCACTGCATTTTTTCCACCTGCTATATTTGCACTCATGGCTGAAGAAATAAATAGATACGCCTTACAATTCTTTGCCAATCCTGTTATTGATGACCAGCTACCATCCTCATCAAGATTTAGAAAGTGGCATGATACATTTTCATTTCCCTCTCAGAAGTATGTGGCCCTTGAAATCGCCACGGGCCTGTGTAGTAAAACTCACCTCCAAGATTACTGGGACAGTTTTTGGCTGACACAAACCCAGGGGTTCAGTCAAGTGACGAGTAGGGGCCGATACATACTTCTGCGTTCCTTCCTGCGTTTCAATGACAATGCCAATCAAAAGGTGAAGGATCACGTCGATTGTGACCCACTGTACAAAATACGTCCGGTGATAAATCTTGTGAAAGATACGTATTTGAATTTCTATCAGCCACACCAAGAAATATCAATAGATGAAATAATGAAAGGATTCAAAGGCCGCTTGAGTTTCAAGCAACATATCCCCAATAAGCCTAGTAAATGGGGATAATAATCTGGGCTTTGTGTGATTCAGTGAATGGATACAATCTACGATGGAATGTTTACACCGGTAAAAGTGAGAACAATGATCGCAAGATGACCTTGGGTTCTAGTTTGGTGAAAACTCTTGTGAATGGAATTGATTCCAATGGTCATAAGGTATATATGGACAGCTTTTTCTCCTCCCCCGAGCTATTTCTTAACTTGAAACAAAAGGGGAACGGTGCTTGTGGTACCGTAAGATCAAACCGAAAAAGTTTGCCCCCCAAAAAGTTGTTAAAGCAGACATGAAGCTGAAACAGGGGGATCAACCTCCACTTGGAATTCTACTGATGGCCTTACTTTTACCACATGGCAGGACACGGCCCGTGTCAGTTGTCTCTCATCTATACATGGAAATGAGGCTGTCGACAAGGAAATTCAGTCAAAGAAAGAACCTACGGGAAAGCGGGCTGTGAAGAAGCCAGCCCTAGTGCAGGACGACGGCAAATTTATGGGCGGCGTCGACAGATTTGACAAGTTATCAGCTTGCTACTGGGGTGGGAGATTGCAACTTTCACATGATCCGCCCTGTTTTGACGAATGCAATCAATCTGCTGTGCACAATCAAATAAGATCAAATAGAACAAGTTGTCCTACAACTTTAGGCTGTGCACGTCATACGCAAGAAGTAGGAGCTTGCTACTGTTATCCACACAAATGCCAGAAATGGTATCAAGTTATTTTCCACTTTGTGAAGGAAACTGCACTTGTGAATGGGTTTTAACACTTATAAACTTTCACTTCCTGATGAGAACATTGATCAGATTGGTTTCCGCCGGAACGTCATTGACTCTCTCTCATTCCAGTGAACATCCGTACCAATGCAAAGACCAAAGCAGACGCTGTTGATCAGCGAAGGAAAAGGCGGCTAGTAGAACAGCATTTTTGAATGTATTGTGTGCTCGGATCATGCCTCTGCTCAGCGCCACTAGATGAGAACCTACTGTGAGGACTGTGAATGTCCAACGTGTTACCCTGAATGTTTCAAACGGTACCATACAGTGTATAAATATAAAATTGAATATGAATAGACTACAAACAAACTGTATGCTAGAAAGTTATGACTTTATTACATCACGGTACACCGAGTGAATTTGAAACTGACGTTGTGGTTTGGCATTGCATGAGTATTCATGATTTCGTGCATTTGATATTTCAATTTCAAAGAATTATCTGGGATATAATCACCCACGACATGTTCAAAGAACTGTATTCACAAATTATTCACTTTCTAAAACCTGTATTTTTATTGAATTTGCATGTATTTTTATCAAAAAGTATACACAAACATGCTAATTAGCTCATTTGCATAACAGCATATTTTTGGGTGAAATTTGATTTCACTATTTGAGAGTCCTGATCATATTCTACAGCCTTTCCAGTTACTCTAAAACTTTAGCTTTAGTCTTTATGGGTGATATTTTGTCTCAAACATAGCACGTGTGAGCAGCACAGTGACCCCATTTTGAACCCAGCATGGAACCCAATTAGTGAAATTTTGGCTGTCGCAGTTAAAGGGTTAAAGGCATCTTTCCTTTAGCAGGGCGACAAGAACTAAACACAGTATTCTAACTGTGGCCACACCAACGTCTTGTGCAACAATTACATAACCTCCCAATTTTGTACCACCATTACTGTTCCCAACTTCCCTGGTCTTCATGTCTTCCTCCGCAGCAAAAACAGAGAAACACTCTTTGAGGAACTCGCCCATCTCTTTCGGCACCACATATAGATGAGTACTTTAGTTTCTATGGGGCCCTTTTCCCCTCACTGGTTACCTTATTTCCCTTAATATACATAAAATCTCCTTGGATTCTGCTTATTCTAATCTGTCAGAGCTACCTAATGACAGCTTTTTGCCTTCTGATTTCCTTCTTAATTATGTTCCTTATTTTGTATAAACCTCCAGGGATATATTTGATCCTCGCTGCCTATACCTCAAATTCTCTCGTCATACAGAGTTCCTTACGCCCACCTGCCTTGCCTTAACTCCATCAGGACATGCATATCTTGAACTCCAACCATCACACGTTTACAAGCATCCCATTTACCAGATGTCCCTTTGCCCGCAATCAACATGTTACAATTAAGTTTTTCAAGTTCCCGTCTAATACCTTCAAAACGACCCATGTCCCAATTTAGAACTTTCATTTGTGTACCAGTGCTGTCCTTATCTATAAGTATTTTAAAGTGAACAGAACATGGTCACTGGTCCCAAAAAGCTCGCTCACTGACACTTCAGTCACGTGCCCTGCCCAATTCACTAAGAGTATGTCAAGTGTTGCCCTCTCCTTAACAAGCCCGCTACACTTTGCCCAAGGAAACGTTTCCAAACACACTTGACAAATTTCACCCTATCTAAGGCCTTGGTACTATGGCAGACCCAGTTTATATTGGGGAAAGTTAAAATCCCTTATGCAACCCTATTAGTCTTACAGCTGTCTGCAATCTCCCAACAAATTTATTCCTCTAATTCCCAAAAGGAAACTACTCAAAAAAGGTTATCTGAAAATGCTGAACTCAATGTCTCTCGGAGTTAGAGTGGGATGGTGGTGCTGGCTCGAAGGGCTGAATGGCCTACTCCTGCACCTATTGTCTATTGTCTAAAAGTGCTGCAACTGGAAGCACAGGGACTCATAAAACTGTCACAATAATGGTCCTCATTCTCCTACACTGTTCCGACAACATTCAATGTCAAGGAACAGCACCTCACCTTCCAACTTGCCCTGCAAATAGCTACAAGATAATCAGCAATGGCAAAATGAGGACTGTTTTCCTTTAGTAATTTCATATAATTATTCTGCTTTGCCTATTCATGTCCCCCAGACCTACCATATGTTATTCACTGCAGGTCTCCCTGGTTAACAAAGAGGTAAAATTCCTAAAGAATTCTTTGAAATGCAAAAAATCATATTGCAGGTGCTACAAAAATCATTAACGTTCACAGGGGGATTCCCGTTGCTATGGATATTTATTACAAGCTACTCAATCTCCTCTCAGTAAGGAT